>JAPMOR010062595.1:1515876-1577951 GCA_026543865.1 Argiope aurantia | reverse complement strand
TATATATATATATATATATATATATATATATATATATATATATATATCATCAACAAGAATATCTATACAAACCTGCCAAAAATATAAAATATGCTTCTCCCCACTTGCATGATAAGTATACTTGATAATGTAACTATCTCCTCCAAAAAATATTCCTTTCTGTGATTCCTCTACAGGTACAAGATCAAAGTTATCAACTCTCCAAATCTGAAATACAAATTATAATAAATTACAAAATCCATCTATCTCTAAAATAGCAATTTCAAAAAAAAAAAATGTCATTGAAAAAGTTTACATAATGCCAATGAAAAAGTGTTGCAGCCTACATACAGCTTGTGGTGGACTATGTATATCAATATCAAGTCAACAAATAAAAATGAAATGTGGTTTAAACTTTAATAAAGAAATTGCCTATTTAAGCTTAATAATCAATGTAATAATTTTGGCTTTCACAGCCAACTAGAATTATTTAGCTGTATTAGCATTTAATTAATACTTGAGTCATTTTTGTATTTTTATTATGTATTTTTCTGTATATAGTTTTGCAAATAATTATTGATGTTTTGTTTTCTGAATAGTAACATGTTGTTTCAGCTTTACAATTTTTTAAATAAAATTAGAAGAATTTTGGAAGTATTAGGTAATGTTTGTCTCCATAGTAGCTACTGTCTTCCTGAATTATTTAACAATTACAGCTAACTTGGAAGACTTATACATAAGTAAAACCGACTGTAGGAAGTTATTAAGTGCTTGATGAAAAATGAGAAAAATTTTAATAAAAAGAATAATTAATAATAAACTACACCTGCCATACCTCAATTTCACCAGAACCATCATCAGGCATAAAGCTTGTGGCTTTACCAACACTTTTTGCATACAGCGCACATTTCTTCTTACTATCTTCATCCTCTGTAGGTTTATATATATATATGCAACATTATACATAAAACTATATATATAATACAGACAGAGAGATATAATAATTTGTACACATTTTAATTTTTTTTTAAAAAAAAAGGGAAAAACTAAAAATAAGACATTTAGGGAATGTATTACAGATTATTAATTATAAAAAATTAAATAATTTAAAATTAAAAAGAATAAAACAAACCCATTGCTTGTTCCAAAGCAAAATAACGCCCCATAGTCATTTCATCATCCTGCTCTTTCCAAACAGAAAAGTATGATTTGAATAGAGGAGGTTCAGCATACTGAATGACTCTCTTCACTTGCAACCATTTCGGATATCCTCTCATGTCTATATATTTCTGCTAGAAATAATAATTACATATAAAAGTGAAAATATTTTTGCAAAACTATTTTTTAACAAAATTTTTTGGAAAGGAAATAGCCTGTTCAAAATAGAAAACCCAGAATTGTATCAAAAACCCATTGTCTTCAATTTTCATATTGATCATTTGAAACTTTAATACCTACAAAAAAGAAAAGTCAACTTCTGATACAAATACAAATGTTTCCTCAATTGTACATAAAGTGAAAATTTGTCCTAGAGGAAGAATAAATAATACATAATGAAACAAATCTCAATTGAATCATAAATGATTGAATTGAGGTCAAATTTGAAGGTATACATAAAGGAATTAATTTTCCATTTTCTAAAAATATTTAGCTTCACGTGTTCTCATTTAATTATGGCAAATAATAAAAAAATAAAAAAAGATCCAATTTTTTATCAAATAAACTAACATTAGCTAATTTCATGGCTCCAATTCTCTCTTCTCGGCTGGAATTTTTGCCAATCCATACAAACAAACCATTTATTCCACCATCCAACAAAAAACAATCCTAAAAATCATAATAATAAAAATTAAAATTAGGACATATAGGTTTTCTTAATTAATCACTCAAATTTTAATTTCTTTCATTATTAACTTACATCAGATTGCAGATACTCTTGTTTCAAAGGTTTCTCTGATATAAGCTCATGCTGAAGTTCTCCAGATTCATTTTCCCAAATTCTGCAAAGAAAATTAAATTTAAAATTTCTCCTGATTTTGAAATTAGAAGAAATACATTACATGATCAAAAATATTCAGATATTTTCAGATTTATTCATGTTTTACAATTTTCTGCACAATGGTTGGGTAAGCTGTTTCTGAATTTCAGCCAAGGAAAGAGTACGCTTAAACTTACATTTTACATTAATGATTCAGTTATAAGAAAATTTGAGGGACCAACCAGAAGTTGATGAAGATAAAAAGAAGTTGGAGTCACCCTGTTTCTTAAAACCCTTTAGGTACTATAATCTATTTAAGATACTAAAAGAATTAATCAATATTGTTTTAAATAAAAGTAATAGGAAAATCACATATAATAATAATTATTCATTCACATATAATATCAAATATTAATTGATACCTTTTAGTGGTACAGTTAAATATAAACATAAGAGACCTTTAGTACTTAAAATTTTGATATGTTCGAAACTTTTTAAAACAAGTGTGTGAATCCCAATCATTTCTTTAAAAAATTAATCTAAAAATCAGTTCTAATATAAAATTTTTAAAAAATGCCATTATCATTACTATGTTATATTTAATTATAGTACAGATTATAGAATTTTTAATAATATTTCACTATCATCAATCCATGAGGTCCTAATTTCCAACAATCAAGAGCCACTTTCAATACACTGTCATATTTAGTAATTGCACAGATTATCCACTATTTAATTCATTCAGATTCATCTTTATTTGAAAAAGAAAATCTGTTCCTAAACCATAGACATTTAAATAGAATCTTCTAACGTTTAAAAAAATAATTCTAATAAAAGTAATAAATAATACATTTTAAGTTAGTTTTTAATAAGTAGTTGCTGATAAAGCAATCATTAACTAGTTAAGTGTGTTCGACATTTATATATGTCAATCCAAATCTTCATTTCAGTGCTGCCAATGTGTAATTTCTTCATTCAATAAAAATTGTATCTTATTCACTTTACTATTATTTTTTTTGAAAAATTTACTAAGCAACTACTTGGTATTTCATTCAATTTATATATATGTGTCATCACCTGATTTTAAAAAGAGGGACCTGAAGGACTAAAAAAATAAATCTCAAAGTTAACTGGTTAAAAGGATGTTTGTTTTTTTGAGAATTAGTCATTTAATTTAAAGACACTACTAAGATTAAAGCTCATGAAATACATAAAAAGCAAACAAAATAAAGATCTCTTCCTGAAGTTACATAATACTCTCACTTGTATAATGCAATTTTAGATTCAAAATTAGCTTCAAATTTCTTATCATCGTCACTTGTTGCCTCTGCAACATCTTCAGGTGAGCCCCCACCAAGCTCATTAAAGAACTCTTGGATCTCACTTGAAGAGCAGTTTTCATCTGCAAATATTCAATAAACACAATTATGAACAGTATTTACAATTACCAAAATTTTGCTAAATAAATGTCACAAAACAAAAGCTACATTTACTGCGCAATAATAGTAAAATTAGTCAACTATTCTAAGTAATCAATCAAGAGATCAAAAATATATAGTTCAAAATATTTATTTTAATAATAATCATTTATTCTATAGCCTCATTAAAATATAATTTAATGATGCTATTTTAAACAATTGAGAGCTTTTATTAGCCAACAGCTGAATAACTTTCACTCTTTATAAATGCAATCCCACTGAAACAATTTTCCTGTCGCATGTAAGTGGGAAAAAAGGCCACAAAACAAAAGGTATTCAGCACATTTATCCCTCTGTCTTGATTTTTGATACATAATAACACAGCCTTAAATCTAAAATAATGCTTTTTTATGAATCATTTTAAATTAATGCTTATATATACACATAAGTAATAAAAATATGCTTAAAGTAAAATGTTGTGCTAGTAAATAAAAATTATAGTTATTTATTAAGTCTTAATTCTTATTTGTAAAAAATTTTAAAAAATTTCAATAATATATATATATTACCAATGATTTTAACTTCACTCCTCCCACCATGTAAATCATCTCTGATAGCATTAGCAGCCTGAATAGCCTTGATTCTCTCCATATGACCACTCTGAGGTCCTACATAGATGAACACATTAGGTTCACTATCCAAAATAAAGCAATCACCTACATTCATAGAGCTCACTTCAATTGGCATTTCATTAAGCCGAACATTACGACGTCCTTTTACTCGCAAGAAGCGTTTCACAGGCACATTTTCAACATGATGAAAGCCAGATTTTATACCACCTTTCAAGTACCTGTTTTTAAAAAAAATTTCATATGTCACAAAAATTATTCTCATATACAAATCTATGAGCAAGGAATTTAGATTAGTTATCTTCACAAAACCTTTGCACTCATTTTTTCATTTTTTTTAGAAATAAAGGACATATGAATATACAACCTGAATATCTCATCTACCAACATATATTATTCGGAGCAGTCTTAATAAAATTTTCAAAAATATATAAAATACAACCTTTAGCTTATCTGAAATTAATTTCCAGTAGAGGCACTTCAGATATGGGAATGAGAAGTAGCTACATGGATAAACAGGCTTTCACCATCCCTGTGGATTATTGGTTTGGAGTGGGATATTTCCACACCTATGAATTATTGGTATGGAGATTGAGTTATTTCCATGCCAATGTCAAGTCATTCACTTTCATGAATGGTGTATATACAGGCTGCAACATAATGGGAGCCATTTTCTATTCATTTGAGGACCTGTTTTATTGTCTCAGCAGATCATTCAATTCACCCTAGTTGTTTTGCCAGGGAGGGATAATTTCTTTGTGGTTATCTCATAATATGTTCTTTCTGCTCTTCCCATGTCACATCATTTGACACTAAGTTTTGACATGATTTTTTCTCCCACAAATATTTTCAAAAATTTTAAATCTACAAATTAGGAGGAATCTAAGCATTATATAATTTTTTTAGAAACTTCACATGTAGTTCAAATATATGTGAACATTTGAAAGATAATCACAATAAATTAACTGAAATAATTAAATTCTTGGAGAGTATTAGAGACATACACTTCCAGGAATAAATTTTAATAAATATGGTAAACAACATAAATATATAGAAAAAAATTATCTTGTTTTATATAGTTGAATTTTAATAGAAGTAATAAAATGGAATTTTTACATTATGCTTTTCTTATATAATTACTTCAGTAAGTATATAAAGAATAATAAATTCTTTATTACATATATAGACATCTCCATTTCTTTCAAATTTATTTTAAAATAACAAATACAGCAAACTTTAAAATCAAAAGTTATCCACAGAAATTATATATTTGATATTATAACTCTTTGGATGATGCAAATGCAGAAAGAATGAATAGCTTCATTTCCCAAATAAAATTTATATTTAAAATCAAATATTATGATTTTACTAAGACTAAATTAAAAGTAAAGAATTCAGGGACAGTTCTCAATCATTATTTTAAAATAATTTTTAGCCATTTAGGCACATATATATTTTTTTAATTCCTGCATTTGACGTACATTTAATTTTTTGTTTATATAAAAGCATTAGATTTCATGCAGAGCCAGCCTTCTCTGTAAAGGGACCTGTGTACAAAAAGCCATTTGGGGCTCCAAATTTTTTTGTAAATTAAAAAATTAAAAAAAAAAAAAAATGAATGTATATTACTAAAAAATATTTTATACTTGTTACCATTGATTGAAACTTTATACTTGTTTATAATATATTGCACACTTGCACTAAATTGTAATATATACTGTAAACTTCTTATTTTCCAAACCCATCAATTGCTACATTTAAATTTCTTTCTTTTATCTTTCTATCTCATTCATGGCTAGTGAAGAAGTAGTTCAGTGTCAGGGAGTTACTCATTTAATTTACCATTCTTTTACTTATATAACATATATAGATGCACATACAAAAATGTAACATTAGAATAGAATAGAGAAGAAGGCTGATGATTTCATATGAACACAGTCCCATCAGCAACTTCTGAGCATTGCTCTGTCTTATCTTGTCTGGTAGTGATTTCCCTACTCGTAGACAAACCCCCTCCCCCTTCATAGGTATATTGTGATCATTGCTAGTTACCATTCCTAGTAACATCATCAGATAACATTCAGCCAGTCACGTGGGAACAAACTTGTATACTTTCAGTATGTGTCAACGCTATTATCGTTCAGATTGCTATTCAGCACTATTATTGCTCAGAACATTATTTTAGTTCTTTATCACATTGGGACAACCCTCAATCAAGGGGTTCCAGTGCATAACATCCACCACACACCTCAAATAGCCAGTCCTGATTTTATACAAGAATTCCTTTATTGCATATTATTCATGATATGACATGACATTGAAATTTGAGGCAATCAAAATTACAAAATAATAATAATAATTCAGACTAATGCATGATGTTATGATATGTCAAACGGACTGGAAAGGTTTCAAAAGATTTAAAACTTACCTTATACCTTTCTTGAAATAGGATAAAAATAAAGCAGATTCAAAGTTTTGTACTTCACGGTGTTGAACTGGGCTTCCTCCCAGTACATCATCCAATTCCACAGATTTGATTGCAGCAGTACCCGATTCATCCTGAAAAAGTAAAAATTTATGCTTATAAAATCCTCAGACCAAAATTATGCAAATAGTAAATACTATCATTCAGAACAACTTTAAGAAACTGATAAATAAAATTATTCAGAATAATTTTAAGATAGAAATAAAATTTAAACAGAATCAGATGATTGCAAGAATAAAAACTGTCATTTTTTAAAATATTAGCAATTTTAATATTACTTTTTATACATTTCACAAAATCTATCAGAAAATTTAGAAACTATTTCAGAATCACAGAAATAAGTAAACAAATATTTCAGTACAATGATTATTTTTTTGTTGAAGTATTGAGAGAAATTCAATTAACAATTAAGATATTTTATTTAATTGTAATCAACACACCTGGGAAGTTTCTTCACCAAGCCAAAAATGGATATTCCATTCTAATTTGCCACTTTTGGTCTCTTTTGTCTGAAAAGAGAGTAATACAATAATTTGAGTGCTGGTTAGAATTTTAAAAATTTGAAAGTAAAACAGTGATACAAACAAAAAAGAATCATTGTTGATTGACCAATGTTGGAAATTCAGATCTTTTAAAATCAAATAATATTTTTATTTTATGTCATGAGAAAAAATTATTACACAGGGATGCAGGGCAATGAAAGGCACTGAAGTTCGGTTTTCCCTTTACCTAACTTCCAAATTAAATTTTTATTTTTTAAAGTAAAGAAGCAAATTTTCATATACTAAAATAATAAAGTGTTTCAATTGTGGGTCATTTTAAAGAGAATGATTCCAGCATCATCAAAAAATCTCAACATCTTAAAGGAAATATTATATGAAACAGTAAAAAATATACAAATTTTTTTTATAAAATTTAGATAATATTCAATTATAAGATAACTCTTCAAATATAAAGCAATATATTTTTAAAAATTTATAACAAAAAGCTTTCAAGAGGTAATTAATGAAAAATGTTTTTAGAATAATAATCTGAAATTCAAATATTAGTTTAGATTGTAATTTGAATAAGTTCAAAAACATTACTCCTGAAAATTAAATGAAATCACAAAATTAAATTATGTTGGAAATACTACAAACAATATTAGAATCTCAAATTACCCCAAGCTGTGACCTCCTTAGAAAATACCTACTTTTTCAATTTAGTAATCTACGTTGAAGAGATAACATACAATAATATTCATGTTACAAAGAAATTCATTTTTCAACATTCTACAAAATGTATAAAAAATTCAATATTTGACAAACTTTAAAATTATTCTAATAACAATAAAATGAAAGACATAAAAAGAGAAAAATTTCTAAATGAAAAACTAATACAAGAAAAGATTGCAGATCCACTACATTTCTTTAACATAGAGAAGTTTTAGTTGCATTAACCTTTAAAGGATTATTCTTTGCTTTTGATTTCTTTTAAAATCTACATTCTATTAATGCAATATCACAAATATATATTTGTCCTATCTAATTTTAAGTTATATTTAAACAGTGTCCATTAGAATTTGCAAGTATTAAGATGTAATTTAATTAAACATGAACATTATTTTTTAGGGAATTAAAAGAAAAAAAGCTCTCATTTCCAAACATTGTTTTTAAAGAAAATCCACCTACCTTGAAAATAGCCAATGGAAAATTATTAAATGTTTTAATTTTCTATTTCATTTTTTAAGAAGCTACTGCTAAAATTTATTAAGAAAATATTTTTTTAAAATGCAACATTATAATAAGATCACTTTTCAGTTATATGATACCTGTCTTCAACTTTTCATTATTTATGGAATAGCTCTGTTATACAAAAATTAATCAAAATAGTCAAAATCATAATATTTCTAAATAAGCAAGACTAATGTATAATCATTATTTAAACTTTAATGACTAAAACAGAAAAAAATTATATTTATTATAAAATTTCAGAAAATTTATGAAGTCTAAACATATAAGCTAATGTAATAAGTCAATTTTTAAAATGAAAAAATTTCATAACAAAATAACACATTTAAAAAATACATCTTTCATAGATATAGTAGAAAAATAAAGCCTTAATACTTCATTGTAGTACTTAGTTAACAATGTCACCACTGCACTGAAAAAAATTGGGTAAATTTCTCCTATAATCAATATTTAAACATTTTGTGATTAAATGAATTTGTTGTCATAAAATTTAATTAAATGTTGAAAATTACAACGAAATATTAAATCAATTTATTCTAAAATATTTTTTCTTTGCTTTTAATTTTACAAAACTTATTCAAAAGTAATTCAAGTTGTTCTGAATGAAATGTAATCATTATACTATTTTGAAATATATCTTTTTTTTTAATCTTTTAAATAAAGAAATACAAATTAACAAGTGTACTGATAACAATAACTTTTAATAGGCTAGTTTCAAAAACAAAAACTCCTTTTGGAATGTTTTTTTGCCCTTATGACCTACTTTTTTTTCAAGGCCTCAAATTAGAAGGAGCTATTTTAAAAAGCTGCTCACAAAACAAGGTTATTTACTTGATCTTTCAATAACAAAGTACTATTATTAAGATTGATATGTGGGTGAAAAAAAAGTAGCATTTGATAATGGCCTGGAAATGGCATTAAAATAATTCAAATTTAAAAGAATCATAGTTAAATAAATTTTGTTTCATATTACTTAAACACATCATTTCAGATTATTATATATAATTTTATTAACTATTTTAGTTCATAAATATTAGTTAACTGCAATTAACTTCTCTATTTTTATTAGACATCTACAAAATACAATATAATCTAATAAATAAAATTTCATTCTTTTTATATAAGTTAGTGATAGAATTCTAAAATCTTTGTAGCATTCTAACTTTGATTATAGATTATAGCTGACTAAAAAAGAAATTTATGTCTAATAAATGCTACATGTTTTTAAGATTTACAGTAAGTATTACTCTCCAACCATAAGAAAAATTTTATAAGACTTACAATATAAAACAAAAAAATATATATATCTTATATTCTCACAGATATCTTTCAACCTAGAGGAAGAATAAAAATACAATTGCTGAAGGAAATTGCTGAAAAGAAATATATTTCTGAATACCTATATAAAAATAAACCATCACAATAAAAAATATAAATTTATGAGGATCATTAAAATGAAAGAAAAGAAATGTAAGATACCTACACTTAAAACAATATAAGAATCTCCACTGTAAAAATTCCCATATTCGCTTGTAGGTACACTTTTTACTTCAAAATCCTTTAAAAAAAATCATTACAATAAAAATAATTAAATGATAGCATATGTTACATATGTTATAAATTATTTCCAAATTAAAATTCATTGCTTTATTATTTTTAAATTAATATCTGAAAACCATTTTCAAAAAAATTATTCCTCTTAAAAGAAATTTAAAATGTGTAGTTTTGCCATACATAGAAAACTCTTTCTCATGATTTTATTATCGAAAGTTTTAGGACAAACTTTAGTAATAGTTAATATATAATAACAAGTACATTACAAGTAAGTTTCATATGGAAAGAATATCAGTCACCTATAATAAAAGTCGGAAATACAAAATATCAAATTTTACAGTAGAAATAAAAGAAAATTTCTAAATTTTTATAGCAATATAAAATTGCAATAATTAATTATCAAAACAAAATAAAAGCATAAATAGAATTCAATTCATGATGCAGAAGATATAGGAAGGATTCAGTAAATTTAACCCTTTCCAAACCCTGTAAATGTTTAATTTAGCCCATGTTTAATTGTGCCCTTTTTTAAGTAGCAATACTTATCAAACACCAGGTTCCTCTTGCATAATACTTCCAAATATGCTTTTACTCATTTTCAATATTTTAGATGTAGACTGGTAAAACATTTACAAAAACGTTAATTTAGATCAAAATTAAAACCTACTTCAGATTCTCAGTAGACTTTGTAGAGATTTAAATACAAAAAGAAAAACAGTTTCTACACCTTCTTTTACTTTAGAAGAAACTTCTTAATCTTACCATTGCATTTTAATGAACCATTAATGAAGTAATAGCTATAAGACGTAAATGCTATAGTAAATAGATTATAACACAAATAAATCATATCTTAGTTACATTAAAAGAAACTAAAAAAAATAAATATTTAACTGTGTTATCATAAAAAACTCATTTAACATTAGAATCAAGTATAGTAATTATGGTTTGGTTATTCAGTTACATATATAGCTTCAATATTTAAAGTTTTAGGGGCATTATTTAAAAATAATGCTCAAAACTTTAATTTTCTAAAACAATTTCAGCAAAACTCCACGTTTTGAATAATGTCACTTTATCACCCTAAAACTAATTCTATAAAAGAAAATAAAAAAAAAATAGTGAATAAAAAAGGCAGCCAATATTTATCACAAATAGTTTTAAAATACTCGATTCAAAATAAAATAGTATGGAGATTTGTTCTTTTGCTTCTAATTTAAAATTTTCAAAAGCTTTATGCTGAAACTTTTTTTTCACAAATTAAAGTAATTTTGCAGGGTTGCTACATGAAAATCATGTCTGCATATTGTGAATATCACAAAACAGAGAAAAAAGTATATAATTTAGAAGAATATATTTGGAAGCAATTAGGGATAAATAATCTTATAG
The DNA here is from genome assembly GCA_026543865.1 of Argiope aurantia. Classification (NCBI taxonomy): domain Eukaryota; kingdom Metazoa; phylum Arthropoda; class Arachnida; order Araneae; family Araneidae; genus Argiope; species Argiope aurantia. The sequence continues at coordinate 1,566,792 of JAPMOR010062595.1, read as the reverse complement.
AAACAAGATTCAATTTACTCTTAATGAAATGTCATGAAAGTGTTTTATGTAAAGATAAATTTTCTCTTTTATCTCTAGCAAAATTAACCAAACCATAATAACTATACTTGATTCTTATGTTAAATGAGTTTTTTTATAATAACACAGTTGATCGGGTTTTTTGTTTTGTTTTTTTGTTAATATTTTCTCTTTTATCTCTAGCATTCTCTCTTCATATATTATACTAGTGAAGACGATTAGCCAAATGAGATGTGTAATTTTTCTTGTGCCATCGTTAAACATCTTCTTTAATAGCAATGTGACACATATTAAATATAATTATCTGACATATATGTTATATAATTGTAACACTCTTCCTGTATCAAGGCATGCCCAAGTTAATTCCATTAGCAGACCAATAATTAAATTAATTTTTGGAGCTGTGTGGCTTTTCTTAGGGATAACAAAAAAGCTCCATTTTTTCTTTAAAAAAATATGCATTAATAAACAACTAAAAATGAAATTTTTGAATTATCTTCAACTTATCTTTATTTTACATATATAAACAGAAAGAAGATGAGAAAAATTAATCATTGAGATATGCTTGGTAAATACTTATATAAATCTTATCCATTATTATTTTGAATATTTTTCAAGGCTTGAAGAAATAAACCACTATTAAAGTTACCTATGAATAACCTTTTAATTCAGAGAATTGATTTAAAAAGCCTTTAAATAGATTTATAAAATATACAAATTATTTTTAAGAAAGCTGGTTTAAAGATGTTATTGGCTGCATATGAAGATGCTTATCATTACTTAAATTATTTTGATTTAACTTTTTAGGAATAACAATATCTTTAATGAAAAAAAAATGTCACTGAATGAATTATATAAAATTTAAAAACTACAAGCTAGCTTCTCTCTAATCCTCCTATTACAAACCATAATATAATAAAATTAAAGAAAACTGAATAACTCTCATAAAATATATATGAATCAATTGCTTCAATATAATAGAAGTTAAAAATTGTCAATTTTTTAAAAGTTCTTCTTTCTAGGTTATTTGCCTTATTGCTGAAGGAAGACTGACTGGAGGTTATTTTGTCCATTTATACAGGGTATTCACTTTTATTGTAATACAAAATTTAATTTCTAAACCCTTAGAGATAGACATATTGTTCCATTTGGAAAAATGCTTTAAATGATGGGAATAATTATATTTATGTTGTTTGATTCAGTAAATATTTTTCACAAAAATTTAAAATTTGTAACTCTTTGAGAAATTTTTTATACAGTCTTTTTACAGAGAAAATTTTTATACTCTGGTCCTATTATCCATATTTATTAAAAAATCTTCAACCATCTAATATATATATAAAAAAAAACATTGCTTTTTAATTAAAATTGACTGTATTATAGTAGTTTAATCTAAATGAGAATAAATTTATTTTAAGGAACCCTTTCAGAAAGTAAAACAATGGTAAATAATTTCAATTTGCAAAATCTCTCATAAAATTTCCCTTGAGGCTACAAAATTATCTGCAAAATTCCTCTAAAAGTACAATATTCAACTCTATAAGTCAATCAAGTTTTGCTACAGAAAAAATGAATTTCTTTAATTAAAGTTTAATAATGTCAAGAATATTTTACTAAATATGATTGATAAAACTGAAAGACCTGTAGAAATTTAGAGTTCATAAATTTTCAAAAATACATTGAATGACTCGAGCATAAAATGTGATTCTTCATACATCATTTAAATCACTTTTGCAACTTGGTTTACATCTCTGTTCCTAAAGATTTAGAAATCAGCTATTTATCAACAATAAAAGGCCCTGTAAGATATGAAAATAAATTCAAAGTAAATAAGAAAAATTAACCCTTTTTTATATTATCTGGTGTGATTACATTTTGTTTTTGTAAATATAATTTTTTTTTTTTTTCATTTTAATACAAGTTATTTCTTAGTCTTAAAAGTTTTAGGCAATTTGGCTTGGTCAAACAAACAGCATTTTAAATTTAAAACAAGATAATAAATAAAACTGAAATTTTTTAATTATTTTTAATAGACTATTTTTGCAATAAATAATTTATAATCTTGGGAAGGAAGACCATGTGCATTTACAGAAAAAGATTTAAATACTTTTAAAGTGATAGGTGCTTATACTTTTTAGAGGAGATTCATAACAGGAATACTATTTGTTTCAATCATCACCTAATATCCCACCCATCTCATATATATTCTTCATAATATTTCCTAAAATGCAAAAATACTGATTAAACATTTTATCTTTTCAAATCAAAAATAAATATAGTATCTGATAAAATTACTATTCAGTCAATTTTACATTTAAAGGAATTAAGTAATTTTAGAACTGTTTACTTTCTTTCTTACTGTATATTTTTATTGGTTATATGATTTGATAAGAATTTTTACAATACATAAAAATAACAAATGGAAAATATCAGATATATCTTTGTTTACTGTTATAGTTCCAACACAGCCATAAAATTTCTTATCTAAATTAACATATTGAAACGTACATTAATTTCATAGGGAATGCAGATTAACAAATCAATTTCAAGAACCTAAATTTCAAAATATGTATATTTGAAGAAATTACAGAGTATTAATTATATATTTAATTTAAAATAATATCACACTCTTTATTTTTTTAAATGTATCATGAACTTAAATTTAACATTAAAGTTAAAAATCTAGCATGTCATATGATAAATACTTATTTTTCTACATTATAATTAAAAACAATTTATAAAAAATACTACAGAAATTAAATAATAATATATTATAGAAAACAATTTATGCATATTTATCATTATTCTGAAAATGCCACGCTCTCAGTGAATGATATTCGGGTGAACCAGAATGCAACTAAAAATAAAAAAATTTAAATAACGAGAAGGAATGTAGAATTTTGGATTAAGTCCAAAGTTATTACTCAGCTGTTTCTGCAAGTTAAGCACATATATCTATCTACCAAAGAGTTACTTTATTTAACTACTGCCACACCATTAATAAATACAGAGGATGTGTGTACCAAAATATTCGCTAGATGCCCCTGCGGCATCAAACACGTTTAATTAATAACTACACTTAGTAACATAAACTGTCATCTAAACTTCTATTTTAGACTGCTTCTTAAAATGCACTCTTGATTGGATTTAGATTATATTAACGATAAGGTATGTTAAAAACGTAGCACACAAGAATATTAAGTATCCAAAAAAATGAAATTAATTTTCTGAAAAAAAGGAAAGGGAAATACAACATTTTTCTTACTTCTATTCTCCAGATTGTCAAACCTGGCGTTTGTCCTACTCCTTCAAAAGCCGGATCTATAACTGCCATGTTCGAAAAATAAAATTGTTTTAAATTTAAAAACGAATAATTAATAATTTATTGAATTATGTAGCTCTTGAAACAACACAATTTTGTTGCTGAGTAAAGCAGAATCTTTTATAAAATGCACTTCAATTCGGCAGCAGTATCTACTTGTAGCTCTCAATACGATCTGTGGCTTCTGCGAAATGGGCTGCCTCCGTTGCTTTGTTTTTGTTGTCAAAGAACCGCATATCGTGAATCATCAACGAAGGTGAGCGAGTCTGGATTGCAAAATTGCGTGAACTGATTCGTGACATCTTATCTTTTACAGTTTAAACCGAGTTACAGTAACATGAATGTGATTCTTCAAAAATAATATTCTTTGAAAATGTACAATTTTTAGATTTTAACAACAAGCCAATAAAATTCATTATAAATCATATACGTTATATTTTGGAAACAAATAGGATTTACTATACTACTGTCCAGATGGCGCCACTATAATATAACTTTAATTATAAATTGCAAGGTCAAAATGAAATGTCATTCAGTAGGTAACAGGAAAAAATATTTCCGTATCTCTTTTTCCCCCTTCTTTTTTTGCGCAATTTACTTTTTACACTTAAAATCTCTAAATTTCCTCAACGTTTCCTTCCGCATTTCTCAATACAAAAAATAATATAATTTAAATACTTGTCTTTTAAAATTAAATTTATAGATGCAAAAATTAAAAAGTCAGCAGATAAAGTTTCGCTTCCAGAAAAAAGTGATAATGTATGTATTTGAACAGAAAAAAAAAAATGGGAAGCACAAAGTACACTTTTAAAGACAATAAAGTCTATTATTTGTGTAATCTCAGACTCATATCAGAAATATAGAAGAAATTAATATAGTTTTTTTTTTTCTCCTTACAACAAGATAAACGACTTAATAATGTAATTTATCACCTTTGAAATCATTGCATATGTTGACGATAAAAAATTGCCATGTTGTTTTATTTATTAAATGCCACATTTATATCATTTCTCATTTTAATAAATTTTAAAATTCAGTCTCTTACCAAAAAAATTATTTACAGAAACATTATTTAACGTTATTAACAACAGATTATTTAAACTCTTATTTATTACTTTTTTCTCATTTAATGACCGCATTCTCGATCCCCTGCACCACGAGTTCCTCTAACTAATAATTCTACTGTTAATTCACTCTTCCCGAATCGACTTTCATAGATCAAAGTTTGGAATAGAATTCATGATATTAGTATATAGTCAAATTCAAATTATAGCCGTTTTCTCCAAAACATTGTTTGAGATGTACAATCATTATTTATTCCACTAAATAATAAAAACATGGATAAAAAATTTCAAAATATTAGAAAAGGAAAAAAAAAGCAACAAAAAATTCTGTATTGATGGCGGATTCGAATCTAGAATTGCAAAACTGAAAGAGAAAAGCGGTGCTTTATCCTTACAAGACTAGTTCATTGACTTTGGCGCTAATCTATTCTTCATTTACTTTTTCCTATTAGACTTTCATGGTCAATATTTGAAAAAAGGCTCAATGCACTCCTAAGGTGAGACATTAATGAATAGTCGAATTCCAATTCTAGTCGCTTCATCCAAAAATATTCTCAATCATATCTAGTTTCAATGAAAAGATTGAATTGGAAAATTTTAAGATATATTTTGGAATTTTAAAACAGAAAAGAAAATTTTTATTCTTGCACATTCTTCAATTCGAAATTACAAAAGGAAGACCAATGCATGGTAGTTTTTCCACTTACATCATAAGTTCGAAGCTATATTCTACTCGTCAGTCGCTCATTCTTATTCGACTTCCAAGATGAAAACTTTTTTTTAAAAAAATAAAAGGCATTATGTATTCTTATAGTAGAATATAAATGTATAATCGAATTCAAACTCTAGCTTTTTTTATCCAAAAATATTATTACATATCTATGGTTATTATTTATTTTAAAAAATGATAAAAAAATAGATGAAAAATTTCGAAAATTTCATTGAATGTTGAAACCACTTATAAGAAATGTTCTTGACCGATGCGCGATTACAAAGTGAAATTTAACATTAAAACATAAACTCATTATCCTATACCTTACATCAAGAATCATCAACTGAGATTGACGCTGATTCTACTCTTCATTTACTCATTCCTACGCCACTTGCAAGATTACCAACTTAGAAAAAAAGCAATATGCATTCCTATGGTATGCTATCAGTATGTAATCGAATACCAATACTTGTCATTCTGTCCAAAAATATTACTTCAGGTGTACAATCCTTATTTGTTTTAGTAAATAATGAGAACAATTGGTAAAACAAATTTCAGAAAATTTAAAACAGAAAAGAAACAAAATATTTTTGCGAATTGCGTGATTCGAAACTGAAATTGTAAGTCTATGGGAGGAAAAGCAATGCTTTATTTCCTCCACCACGAGTTTATCTAGTTAATGCTGAATGTGATTCTACTCTTTTAACGCTCGTTCTCATTCCAGTTGCAAGATGAAAGCTTGACAAAAGACATAATGTATTCCTATAATAGAATATATCAGACTATTTTAACAAAAATACTGCTTGATAACCACTATATTTATTTTATTCGGGAAATGAGGGGAAAAATGGATTTAAAAAATTTCATGTATTTCATGGAATTTTAAAACAAAATACATTTTCTGCATTGCGATTCAAACCTGCAATCCGAAGGAATATTTCAGGCACCATCCCATACAGCATGAATTTGTCTTGCAAACATTGAGCTTAGTTTTATCCTTTGCAGATTGTGACTACATCTTGCAATAGCCTCGTTTGGCCGTTTACTGTTTGCCCGTCGGTGATAAAGAGAGAAGTCGATTCTTCGGAATGGCTGCGGAGAATTAAGTTTATTTAACTGTAAATTATTTGATTTTTGCAATCTAATGTATTAAGATGTAATTATTTTGTTTACAACTGCAAGTGACGACGAAATAAATAAATATATAGTATACAGTAGCTTTTCAATTACACTAAAAGAACTTGTCGATGCATGCACTAAACTTGTTAAACGCACATATATTTTTCAGGTTCTATATTTAATATTATACATAATTATGCAATGCCTGAATGTAATTTCCTCCCTCCAATTTTTTGTTCAGTTACTCTTCACGGTAAAACCTGTATAATTAATTACATTAAAATTTTGAATAGGTTTTGGATAAAGATGTCTTAAGGGTAAAGTAGTTATTCATAGAATATTCATACATTCTATGATTAATATTCATATTCATAACTAATATATTAAGGAAAACCAATTCATGCAATTGAGATTCTTTTGGGGTGGTGGAGGAGGAGAATATTTACCTGCAGTACTCTGAGGGAAAAAAAGTACTTAATGATAAGAACACGTACTAAAAGATAAAAACAGGTGTGTGTATGGGGGGGGGTTAAAATCAATGTCTTATTGTTTTTCAACAAAATGAATGGATTTTTAAATCTAAATATACTCATAAAAGTAAGTAAATGAGGAATCTAATGTTTAAATAGTTCATTTTCCATATGTGAAATTTGTAATGCCTTACTACTAAGCATTGAAAAATGAATAAGTTTGTACATATATTTACAAAATATTTTCTGCTGTCTTCTTAAAAAACATCATCGTTTTTGTTCGTGTACACGAGCGGATACACAGCAAACTCGAGACACATCCGATTTCCTGCTCCTTGCTGCAATCTTTATTTACAAATTCTCTTAGGTGGGTGACTACGCTTTAAAAAATAAATTTAAAAAAAAAACCATTTTTTTTTTCTTTTTTTTTTCTGAAAATATTGAATATTTTTTTTAATTCATTATTCTGAATTTCTAAAATAAATGGTTGGAAAAAAAAACACAAGTTGAAGCATCCTGATTAATACAGCCAAATCGGGTAGCACCGATCTTATAAGTAAAAGTGACGAAAAGGAAGAATCCACGGGAAATTATTTCACTGAAAATTCCACGCTTGAAGATTATGGGAAGCTCTAATATTCTTCAGAGTGTCGCTGTCAAAGATTTTTTTTTTACTTCTTTCTTAATTGAAAGGTGTTTATAAAAATAACATGCGAATTCATCTTTTTTCGTGTTTTTTCTTGCGTTAACAGTAACTTATGCCTTGATTCTTCTCGTATAATTATACATTGTAGAAGTATTGTTCAATTTCAAGAAAATTAACTAATCAAAAAAACGTTTTAAATTTAATTGAATTTTAAAATTAAATTATTTTATTTTATTAAGTATTATTTTGCTTTTATTATCGTTCGCCCAAATTTAGGCATTTATAGATTACTATAGCCCTGTCCGATTAATTCATCTTTGTTATTATTGAAAATTATTTTAAAAGTATTAAAAAAGATCCAGAAGATTAAGCATCTTGTTAAATTCGAACTAAATTCAAAAAAGTAAAAAAATGTATTCTTATATATATATGTAATATTACTAAAATGTAGAATTTAATAGAATCGCATATTTTTCAAGAATAAAATCTCTGTGCAATTAAATTTTTAAAAAGTATCATTAAAAATGGTCTCAAATATTAGCAATCCTTTAATGTACAGTAAAAGAAATTCAGAAAACTCTTTTTTACAAATACTTTTGCAAATTTTTAACAATGGGAGAAAAATTAGAAACAGCATTTAAATAACAGGAGATTAAAAGGGTTAAGAATTTTAATGAGCTAATTAATACCTAACTGACTTTCATTAAAGTATCTAGTATTAATTATGGATATTACTAGTATTAATTATTTCATCTAGTATTAATTATGAACTATTTCGAAACTGAGAAAAACTGTACTTGCACTCTGTCGAAATTATCTCGTCCCTCCTCCCGGTCGCATATTCCCATTCCGCACCCAATTTCATGTACTGAAGAAAATCGGGTAATATCATTGGTTCGCACCACCGCTCATTCTGCTAAGATAATGTGACGTCATTACGTGCAAACTTCGATGTAGTTTCAGTTCGTATTACTGTACTTCGCAATTTCCAAAGAACGAAAATAGGTGAAAAGAGAGAGAGAGAGATAATAATTACAAAACAAAGCCTTCATGCTCCGTTTTGTAATTATTATCACTCTCTCTCTCTCTCTTTACCTTTTACTTTCCGACTAAATGAATTTGTCTGAGAATATTTACATGAATATAGCAGCAGAGAAATTGCCTCTGAATTGTGAAAATGAAACTGCCGAAAACAATGAAACAGTTTCTATTAGGTGCAACTTTAAAACAATGGACGATACCAAAAAAAAATGAATGCGATGAATTTTTATTACCTATAATGTGTGTCAAGATCCCAGAGTTTATTTAGCTAGAATTATGATGCATTTTAATTGGTTATTAATGCAAAATTATACAACTTAGGGTTGGAACAACAAAAGCTGATCTTCATAAATTAATGCATCATTCCAAACACCAAGGGGTAAAATAAGTATGATTAATTGAACAATAAAATGATTAATATTTTTATTAAAAGCTCCTGAGATACTAAAATTACTATAGAATTATAACAGAAAAGAAAATTCATTAATGTCAAGAATGGAAAAATTATATTCTAGTAGATTTGATCTAGAAATGTATCAGGCCGGTAAAAATCATGAATTTCCTAATTAAAACAAAGAATCATTTGTTTTGTATTTGTATAAAAATAATACTTCATTTTTACTGACATATTTATGACAGACCTTTTTTCTTTGAAAAAGACTTAGTTTATTCATAATAAACAAATAAATATTTAGCACTAGAAAAATCTTACTGACATTTTCACACATAAAAATCAATATTACAAAATATGTTACAAAACTAAGCAAATCATGTACTGCAATAACTAACATTTAAATTTAAGTTGAATGAAGCAAAAATATAGCATTTATATTTACAATTGAAATTAGAGAAAACTGTCGAACTGTCAAAATTTATCTTTTAAATGATACCAATGTTTTAATCTTAAAATTAAATTTCTATTTTTAATGAATTTTTAAATAAATATTTTAACTATGTTTTCCAATAATTTTTTTCGTAGAAAATGAAAAATAAAATTAAGCACGTTTCACATTCATGGGAAAAAATAAGCTTTTTTCAAAGTGTTGCCATCAGATTGATTAAAGCTCCAATTAAAAATAAATTAAATCTTTTTGGAAATAAAATCTGCAAAAATATAATTTTCGGCACGTGTCTGTAGGAAATGAAACAAATATGAAATATTATTTTTTCTAAAAAATAAATTCAAGAAAAATTATTTTATGATCTTTTACACTCTCTATATTATTAACCCAATAAATCAGTTATATTTTAAGGCAAGTTTTGTTTAATATGAACAGGATATCCATTCAAATCAGGGCCACACAGCTAATTTGTAAACCTTTAGTAAGACACAGATATGCTAAAATGGTCTAAATGGAAAATGATTATATTTTATGTAACTCGATTCAATAAATGCTCTAATAAATAACAAATTTTGATTTTACATTAAGCTTCTGCTGTGGAAATTACGAATAACAAAATGTTCTTGAAGCACTAATATTTTAAATAAAAAGAGTTAATTTCCAATCAACTAAATCAATCACTTAAACTGACTGATTTATGAAAATTTGAATATCATTATTCAATAAAAAAAGGATAATTTTAGATTTTCCATCGATGGTTTCAAAGAAAATACGCCAATCAGTGAGCAGGTTTCTCAAGATTAATTGGCCAAGATTATGAAAATGTTGAGTTTTTCTAAATTTTTAACATTCAAAACTTCATAAATAGGTCTTGGTTGATCGTGGAAAATAGAAACATTCATTCGTTTATTTAAAATTTGGTGTGTCCAGAATATTTCTCAGAATATACCTTACTGCAATAAATTTAGACCTAATAATTTTTGAAAAATATTTATAGGCCGGAGCAAAATATTATTGATTTCATTTCAATCCTTTTGAAAGCAAAACTAAAAACTGAATTTTATGCTGAATCTGAGAAGTTTTTGTTGAATTATTGTTTGAGATATTATATAAATTATGAAAAATATTTTGTAGTTCACATAAGACTTAAATACCGAGCGATTCTGTTTGCAATACTCATATTCAATAATAATAATAATAAATAAATAACAATAAAGATGATAAATAAAATAAAGCGCTTGGTTTTATTAAAAAATATCTTTATATTAATTGCAATTTCATCATTTCCACTTTAAATTAAAGTTGAAGTTTTAACGGAAATGACAACAAATTAGCAAAATATATATATTAAATTGAACGAAACGATCTAAACAACAGTATAAGTTTGGTATGACTATCAAAATTTGAAGATTAAAAATGTTTTGTTTGAGATTCTATTAGGAGACCAGTTACTTAAAATATTTAATTGAAAATTGTAGCGAGCGGTAATACTGGCTAACCGGCTGGTAACCAAATGCGGCTAGTATAATAATATTACATTTACTGAGAATAACATTTATTCAATATAAATATTCTTTGAACCACATTATTTATGCATCTTTTTTTCTAAAAATATCAAATTTTCTCTATTTTTTCAGTCATTTAAATAAAATGTCTCAGTATATCTTATAAAATAATTAAAAATAACCCTTATATTTATTCTGTCCTAATTTTTAAATCATAGCTAATTACTGAAGCACTATGCACTGTATTGGTCTAGTTTATCCTTGCAATTTCAAACTATAACATAAATGTTAATGGATATACATAAATCCCAAATGTTTTAATTCGAAATAAAAAACAAATATGAAATATAAAACTGGGAAATATAAAATGAATTAAGATGATCTGTTGCACATAGTGGATTTATAGATTAAAATCCTAAAATTATTTACTTGTTAAAATGATTATTGAAATAAAGCATTTATTATATGTAAAATCTGAATAAATATAAACTCTAGATAATTTCTATTATGAATGTCTGGCCCAATTTATTAGTTTTAATCAAAATACTAAAGTTACTAAGAATTTTATTTCATGCATTTTTTTGAATGACAAATTTTTAAACACGCATTAATTTTTTTTTTGGATAAATATATGGATTTACATTTTATATATTTATCACCCCAGTAGCGATGATTTGATTACACTGTCAAATTCTAGTAATAAATATGTTATAATGAGATATAACTGTACTAGAAAATAAATAAAATCTCCAATTACTTTTATAATATAGATACAATAACTGAAAAAATGAACTTAATAATCTTAATTTCTAAAAACTGCCAATTTTTGACCATAAATTAAACTTAACGTACACTTAGAAAATCATCCTCCATTCTCGTGTGTGTAGTATTTAGTTTTATCTTCACCATAACAGAGGCAAAACATTCAGCTTTCTTATTCTTGGTAATGGCACATTATTGAATGAACTATGTTGGCATACAAATTTTTTCCTGTAATCAAGCCAATAAAAAGCACTTTATAAGAGTCTACCAGAGACTTAAAATATATATTTCTAAAATTTAAAGCTAAAATTAATCCCCTAATTATACCAGGGAAGTTAAAATCAGTTTCCTAACTTATTAAGCAAGTAAATCTTTTCTTGATTTTCTACTGTTCTACTTAGTATTTGTTGAATTTCCAAATTCTTTCACCCATTCTTTGGTATCGTCCATTGTTTTAAAGTTGCACCTAATAGAAACTGTTTCATTGTTTTCGGCAGTTTCATTTTCACAATTCAGAGGCAATTTCTCTGCTGCTATATTCATGTAAATATTCTCAGACAAATTCATTTAGTCGGAAAGTAAAAGGTAAAGAGAGAGAGAGAGAGTGATAATAATTACAAAACGGAGCATGAAGGCTTTGTTTTGTAATTATTATCTCTCTCTCTCTCTTTTCACCTATTTTCGTTCTTTGGAAATTGCGAAGTACAGTAATACGAACTGAAACTACATCGAAGTTTGCACGTAATGACGTCACATTATCTTAGCAGAATGAGCGGTGGTGCGAACCAATGATATTACCCGATTTTCTTCAGTACATGAAATTGGGTGTGGAATGGAAATACGCCTCCCTGTCGTTAAACTTTTGTGACCGCCTCTATCCAGGCCTTGACCACAGAGAAGACCACAGAGAGACCACTTCAGTTTTAGCTTTTGTATCCCAGGTTCGAATCTCAAATGACTTCCTATCTTTTACTACAACTGTTTTTCAGAATGTATTCTTAAATGTAGGAACAGAATATTTGTATTTTGACATTTTTTATTATATGACCTTTTTAATATGCATTTTCTTTTTGATGTTGTAATCACTTTGTAAATCATGAATATGTAGCAAATTTGGAAATAAAAATGTGATCTTAATAATAAAAATCCTTTATTAAGCTGAAAGAATTGTGTTTGAAACAATATAAATAAAAAACTTATTGAAATTTAAATTTCTCGAATAAAGATATGATTTATCATATAAAGCATATGCACACTCTTTAATAGAAAATGCGGGTCCTGTTCACATTTCTTTGAATGATTCCAACATATTTCAAATAAATCGGCATGTTTGTTTAATGCAAATAGCATTCAAGTTTTGCGTTTTAATTTTTCTATTCAATTGTTTATGCTTAAATGACCATTCCATTTCAAAATTTCAGTAATAATATTACAGGTTGAAATTATAAAATGATTGCATTATGTTTTTGAAAAATTAATGTAACTAGCTTTTCTCTCCTCTTTCTTCACAGCTTCCATTAATCATTTCGAGTCTGTGGTTGTTAAAATGTCCGAATAATTCCAAGTCCATTATTGTCGGGAAGTGTAAGGCAGAACAGAAAATAATTTTCGATACAAATTCCCAACCAATGGAGAAAGCCTGTAGAATCGTAGAATATAAAATTTAAAATTTCTTGAGAATGCATTTGTACTAATATGCTGAAAAATAATTTAAAAAAAATGTAATTGCTTCTATTTTAGTTTTAAATTATTTAAATAAATCTATAATATTGGGTTAAACGGTATAGTAATTTTGGTAACCTAAAAGAATAAATAGCCCTAGAGTTACTTTAAAACAACGGAACGTTAATATATCTAAACTAAACAGAAAAGTATAAGCTCTCGAAGTTCAATTAAGACTATCAATAACTGAAACTGAATCTTCTATGGATTTTCGAGGGCATTTAAATAGAAACTTAATTTTCATCTAAACATTTGAAATTTTTTTGTTTAATAATGAATATTCATTAAGTATATTTACTTCTATCTCCATTTGTAGATATACTAAAATAAATCCGCTTTTATAAACAAATACTTAACAGAGCTTATCCAGTATAATGAAAAGCAGAAAAGCTTACATTGACTAATTTGAAATAACGACTGCAATAAAATAAAAATTGTACAAATAATTTTATGAAAGAAAATGATTATATTACGTTAAAATAAAGATAATGTGGGAATATTTATTATTAAGTTTCAATAAATAATAAATGATAAAAAAAAACTTTAATACAATAATATTTATTGAAATTCTGCATTTTTAATAATTTAATTTATTTAATGCTAAAAGTTATTTATATTTTGCAACTATAGCGATCGATTGTGTTTCAATCCTCTGAGCTACTGCAAAACCTCCGTTTTGTTATTTCATGCGATTCATTTTTGTGATACATTATCAGGGCTCTATGAGAAGGGAAACACAAGCAATATACAAAGTAGTCAAAATTAAAACATCCCTACTCTGAGCTCCCTATACAGCGAACTTCTCAATGCAAAGGCTCCAAATTGTTGAACATACAATTCAAGACATGGGGAAAAGGATTACACGAAAAAAAAAATCCAGAAACACCGACAGATGACACTGTACTACAGAAAAGACACTGAAAAGACACAAAATATACATTTGTAGCAGATTTTTTTGGAACGTTTCAAACATTCAATCTCAAAGACCGTATAGAAGCAGGGGAAACTGCTCAATATGGATCCCTTTTTCAAGATGTAAAATCTGCATTCTGCGGGCAGCTTGTTCAACTGCGGAGTTTAATGGGTCGATTGAGATGCTTCTCACATGCAGAGGGATACTGTCTTTCAAATCTTTCAAGGTTACCAGACGTCCTCGATAAACAAGATTTTTTAAGTATCACCAAAGCCAAAACTCACAGGGAGTAAGATGTGTAGAACGAAATGGTTAGATTGGCGGAAGCGCGAGGTTAATTACTCCATCATTAGTAAAATATTGCCGAAGAAATTGCTGTACACAGAGTCCAATGTGTGGGGGCGCACCATCTTGCGTAAAGGTAATTAAATCAAGACATTGGCGCTGTTGTCTTTGGTGTACAACAAAATTTTCGTGCACGTTTTGGTCCTTTGCTTAAATTCTGAAGTCGACGAAACTCTCGAAATGCAACTGCAGTGTTTCCTTAGTTTTAATAAAATAACTTCACAAGCAAAGCATGAAGCTATTTTGATAAGAATGACATTTTCCCAGTTTTATCCCGTTTTATGCTCAAACAGTAGTTGCAAAACAAGGGTTTATGAAAATATTTTTTTTGCTGTACAGTGCCATCTATCGCTGTTTCTGGAACTAATTTTTGTTTCACGCAATTTGTTTCCCCATATCTTGAAAAATATGTTCAACATTTTTGGAGCCTTTGCATTGAGTAATTCCCTGTATAGAGAACTCAGAGTAGGGGTGTTTTAATTTTGATCACCTTCAGCGAATGCTGTAATCAGATCTTCAGTAGCAATCATTCTACTAATGATTGAGGCAGACAGGTTCATCATCGAATCGAAAATAGAAGAGTTTGGTTGATTGTTCTAATAAATCTGTAAGTCAAGAGCAACCAAGGGAGAAAAATAATTTCCATTGGAAAGGGAAAAAAAGTTTGTCTACAAATCGTCGAAGCTCTCACATATTGCAGAAGGATGGGAAGCAATTAAAATTTGGCTTCTTAATTGTAGATGGAATAATAATTTAGCGTAGTGCAAGTGTAAAATGTAATTTGAGTATGTAAGAGAATTACAAGATGAATGTAATATTATTGTAGAAGTATATGTTTTCGGAAAAGAAAATATGACAAATGAAAACTAGAAAAATGGTATTATTCTAAATTACATAATAAATTATTTTAATGGCTCCAACATTATTAAATAAAAATTTATATTGATATGTAATTGAAACATTTTTTCACACTTTCAAAATTTGGATGAAGTTAGATGAGAGAAGTAAGATATTGGATAGAAGAACTTTTGCACATCCTGGGATATAAAAATTATAGGAATTATTAATATGACAGGACTTTTAGATGTGTAGATAATCTGTAATAAATCTCATTTTTATAAAGTAAAATAAATGGAGCATTGCTTTGAATCTCCTTGTAGATCTCGTATCTAAAATAGTACACAAAATCTGTGGAAAACAATACAAATAAACAATAAAAAATTTTTTTGCCTACCATCAAAATTCTTGTGGATACCAGAAATTTTTATTTGTCGTCAAGATGAATCCGACATACATTCACCATCCATTAAAGCTAAATAATTCTGGTGCTCCTTAAATAACATTAAGACGGCATTCCTTATCACGAGTCCCACTGCTCTTGGAACTACATTATAAATTTGAAACAATATTGATATTCCGTTTCATATTCTCAAACATTTAGTCGTTTTCTTTTAACTTGGTATCTTTTATTTGAATAGTATATATTCTGGTACTTTACCGCGAAATGTCCCCAAAATTAAGGTCTACATTTTGTTTTTAAAATAAAGAGAAAATTTGAATGACGGAGTCAGATACGAATTGAAGGCATGCAGAATAGGTGGAAACGACGTACTATCATACCATCGCACAACACACTCTTCGAAGCAGGCATCACAAGGAAGGATCAAAGAAATAAAAACATATTCTTTGGGTATTTGTTGCACATTACAGTTATTTGAAGTGAAAAGAAAAGAATTTTTGATTGATTTTATGGGAATTTTATATAAAATAAGATAAATTATCTGATAAATAAAAAAATGAATGTTGGGATTCGGATTTGAGCTTCAGGCCTTCAAACAAAATAAACGCTCCGTGCTATCACTCACCGTGCTGTACACTCCTTG
Organism: Argiope aurantia; assembly: GCA_026543865.1. NCBI lineage: Eukaryota > Metazoa > Arthropoda > Arachnida > Araneae > Araneidae > Argiope > Argiope aurantia. Next base: position 1,550,428 of record JAPMOR010062595.1, on the reverse strand, counting down.
AGCATCTGTGCGGATACAACATTTAAATTGAGAACAACATTTCAATTCAATTTTGATGGTATATCTATTCTAAAAGCGCAATGTATTGGATAGAAGCTAAATTTGCGCAGGTGCGACATCACGGTATCTAAAATATTACATTTTGGATAAGAATATTGTGGATCATTTCATTTAGTTGAAGTGAAAATAATAGAATTTTTTTATTGACTTTATGGCAATCGTATGCACAATAAAATCAAAAATCTCTTTGTTGGGTAGAAATTTTCTTTGATGGGTCTCAAGATTTGAACTAAAGGACTTTTAAAATCATACCAAGATGTTACACTCCCTTTGAGAAGCTGCGCAGATATAATTTCTAATATGAGAACAGTATTATATTTGATGGTAAATCTATTTTGAAACCACAACGTAATGGATAAAAACAAGTTTTGTGCGTGCGAGAAATTCTGGCATCTAAAAATTAAAAAAATTGTAGAGGAATTTTGTAATTCATTTCAGTTTGACGTAAAAATAGCAGAAATTTTATTGCATTTATGAGAATTGTATTTACAATAAGATAAAAAAAATCTCTGAAAGAAAAAAAGAAAATCAAGCGTTATCATACAACTATACTACGCAACAGCGTTTCATTCTATATGTGATGGTATGTCTAATCTCAATGTACAATGTATTGGATAGTATGAAGTTTTGCGCAGGGTCGAGATCATGACATCTAAAAATTAAAAATTTTGTTCAAGTATTCTGTAATTCCTTTCTGTTATATACAGTGCAAATAATAGAGTTTTTAATTAAATTTATGGAAGGAACTTTATGTACAATAAAATAAAAAAAATATTTAAAATATAAAAAAAGTAAACCTTTAATGTCTGTTTGCATGTTAGAAATGAAGATATGCAACATAAGCTACCACACCACCAGGCTGCACACTCTTTGCAGATGTAATCTCTAATTTGAAAATATCATTTCGCTTTATCTTTAATGGCACATCTATTCTAATAGCACAATGTATTTAATTTAAAGAAGTTTTGCGCATGTCGAGATACTGACAACTAAAAATTAAAACGTTTTGGTAGGAATTTGTAGTTTATTTCAGTCATTTCATGTGAGAATAATAGCTAGAAAACCTTAAGAATAATGCTAGAAAACCTTAAGAACAAACGTAAAGGAAAAAGAAAAAGAAAGAAATACAGAAGGAGAGTGAAATATCTTCTATTTTGGAATAAAATATTGTATTTTATTACATCTTGATATGAAAACGCGATTGTTAGTGAAATGAGTATGCACAAATATTTTTAAAAGATAAACGAAACAATTTAATAATTCAAAAGTTTTAGAATATGCTTTCGTAAATAAGTACATCCAAAATTATTTCATAATTAACTTTGAACTTACATTAGTCGGGTCAAATAAAAAAAATCTATTAAATAATTTGTTAACTTTTCATCCAAAATGAGAAATAAACAAATAATTTTTAAAACTATACAAAGTTAACAAAATTTCTTAATTTATACAATTATAGCTTTTAAAAATCTTGTTTCTTTAATTTTATAATTTAACATTAGAATCTCTTTTATCATCATGCACATTTATTTTGATATTATTTAGTATCCTATTCAAGAATACAGATGTTTATATTTTAATTTGATTTGTATTAATGCGAGCATTTCCTTATTTTTTTGTGGAGCAAGAAATATCTTACATCTTTACCCAAGGGAAGATAATCTGCCTTAAATGAATAATATTTTCTACAATCTTCAATAGCATTTATTATTTTTTCCAGTTCTCTGTAGCGTGTTGTGAAAAAATCATCTGAACTGTAATCACGCTCAGGCTGCGATCTCTTTTTCTTTCCATTGCATTTTGTTAAGACTGGTAACAAGGCATTCGTTATACGATCCATTAATGTGTCTGGTTTTTTCCTCTCTCTTTTCCATTGAAACCACTCTGAAATTAAAAAGTGAAATAAAAAGAATGATTTAATCGTGAATTGGGCTTTCATTTTGAATAGTTTGATACATTTTATCTCAGATCTTGTGTCCCAGAAAGGATGTCTGGAGCCCGGAAATTTCATACGCATGTCTTTGATTGTATATTTTGGTTTTCTACACTTGCTTGCACACATTATTTAATAGCTTGCAACAGTAATTATCAGTTAATGGATAGGTTTAATAAATTTTTATTCATATGAATGGTACAAATTAAAGATGAATTTGATAATCAAAATTAGTTTCAAGCATAACTATTATGTAAAATAATAATATCTAATATATAAAAATCTCGTGTCACGGTGTTTGTGTTCGTACTCCTCCGAAACGGTTCGACCGATTTTTATGAAATTTTTTATGTGTATTTGGTAGGTATGAGAATAGGTCGTAAAGTATATTTCATAACACTAGGTAATTAGGGTGTCCCTATCCAAATTTTTTTCTACTTTTTTGACAAAAATTTGGCTGTGTTTCAAATTTAAAATACCGATGTGAATACGCCTCTATTGAATGACAACGACGAAATAATGCGCTACCAATTTGGCCGGTACATCAGCTCCAATGAAGCTGTCTGGCGTATCTTTGGTTTCCCAATTCATGAACGAGACTCAGCAGTTATACATTTAGCCGTCCATCTTGGAAATGCCCAACGCATGTTTTTCACCAACGAGACAGCAATTGAGCGCGCCATAAATCCACCAAAAACTACACTCACCGAACATTTTCGAATTGTGTAGTCATGCGGATACTTTCGGTGCCTTTGCACGAACACTGTTCTATTCCGAAGTCCACTGTTCTATTCGCTATTTCACATGGAATCAAACAAAACCAAAAAAAAATGGATGCCCCGCAAGCAAGGTTCACCAATTGATGCGTGCTCCGTCTATTCAAATCAAACACTTTGGGCCGAATATATACAGTCAATCCAAGGCAAATTGAGTGCTTCTATCTGCGACTGCTGTTGGTTAATGTCACCGGCCCATTGTCATTCCTAGATATACGCAAAGTGAATGTCCAACAGTGTCCAACATATAAAGATGCATGCCTTGCACTCGGCTTGCTCGAAGACGACAATCACTGGGACGATATGCTTGCTGAAGCAGCATTGGGCTGTACAACAATACAAATTCGTTTATTATTCGCCATAGTGTTGACTACATGTTTACCGAGACAAGCAGACACGTTGTGGGATAGGCACAAAGATTCATTGAGTGACGATATATTGCATGGAATTCGTACACGGTGTTTTTTGATGCACCAGGTGGAACTGGCAAAACATTTCTCATTTCGCTAATTCTCGCCAAAATACGATCTAATAATGGCATCGCATTGGCCGTTGCATCATCTGGCATTGCAGTAACTTTATTGGGTGGAGGCAGAACAGCTTATGCAGCATTTCTGACACTGAATATTCAAAATAACCCAGACATAGTGTGCAACAGAAAAAAACAATCGTCCATGGCCACGGTAAGGAAAAAATGCAAAATTATCATTTGGGATGAATACACTATGGTACACAAACATCTCTTGAGGCGTTGAACAGAACACTCAAAGATATAAAACAACAACAACAAGCTATTCGGCAGCACTCTGTTACTCCTTTCAGGTAATTTCAGACAGGCACTTCCCGTCATTTCACGTTCAACGTACGCTGATGAGATCAACGCTTGCTTGAAATCATCGCCATTGTCGCGTAATCTTGAAAAAGTCCAGCTAAGAATAAACATGCGCGTCCAAATGCTACAAGATCCATCTGCTGACACATTCTCGAACCAAATGTTGGATATTGGAGATGGAAAATTTGCGGTCTATGAAAATACTGGATGCATAAAATTGCCCACTAATTTCTGCACTATCGTTGATTCGCAAAATGCTCTCATTGACGGCATATTTCACGATGTACGCACATAATCATGCGAGGCTGGCAGAAAGAGCCATTTTGATAGCAAAAAATGTGGACATCAACGATTCAAACTTCAAGATACAGAGGTCGTTGTTTTGAACTCACTGGATTTGTCAGGCATGTCACTACACCTTCTATGACTGAAATTGGATCTACGGTTCTTTTACTTCGGAATTTGAACCCACCACGGCTGTGCAATGGCACGCCATTGGTCTTTAAAATATTGACGAAAAACGTTATCGAAGCCACCGTTTTGAATGGCAAATTCCGAGTCGAAAATGTTTTGCTGACACGAAATCCAATGATTCTCATAGACGTGCCAATTGAATTCAAACGTGTTCAATTTCTTATTAGATTTGCATTCGGAATGACAATCAATAAGTCGCAAGGCTAAACGATGTCTGTTTGCGGCTTAGATTTGGGCACACCATGTTTTTCACACGGACAGTTATACGTGGCATGTTCTCGTGTGGACAAACCATCGAGCTTATTTGTGTTGGCTAAAGACGAATTGACAAAAAATATCGTACATTCAATTGCTCTTCGAAATGAATATTGATTTTCTTTATTTCATTTTTATACTTTAGGATAAAAAAATATATTACTTTTTTGACTTAACGTTTAACTTTTAAGAGATTAAACAATATATATGTTATTTACGTTAATGAAATACATTGTATTGAGAAAATGAATGGTTGGTGTTTTTTCAAAAAAATTTTTATAGGCGATAATTGTCTACAGCGTTCCATTACTCTTTCTGTCACAGATACAATCCCCACACACTTACAATACATTCGTTGTTTTTTAATTAATAACCAAAATATTCTCTAGAAATAATTTATATAGCAGGACAACATTTGCCGGGTCAGCTAGTATGAGACAAAAATTAAAAATAGTTCAAATAAGGGAATTTAGCTTTTTAGTAGACTATAAAAGTATTGTTATTAAAAATTTAGCAATATGACAAGTTTTAAAGTATTGATTTATTACTAAAATGATATTAAATTATTTACAGTTTATAAAATGTAATTCGAGACTATGAATTTTGCAACGAAATGAATTATTAATAATAATCTGCATTTTTAAATATATAATTAATATCTTGAAATGTAAAATTAAATACATTTTAAAGCGTATTTCTTTAAAAAAATATTAAGCAAATTAAGGACATTTTTCTATAAATATCATTAATTTATTAAATATGCGATTATGTTGGTAGTTGCTCACCACTAGCGCGGAAAAAATGTCAACGCGCGGCGAGAAGAGACGAGATCGGTTTCATCGGTGAGAAGGGGAACACGACCTTCACATGGTCTGGGGAAAGCGAGATGTGAGCGATTTCCCGCATCCCGATATGTTAATGCGACAGGGAGACTTCTGAGACGTCTTTGAGTTTCATACAACTGACGTTTTCGAAGGTATTTCCAATATTTTTTCATTGAAAGCTCTTTTGTCTTGGAGACACTGCTTCCAAACAGGAAACAACAACAAATGTCCATTTTATGAGCAACTTTTCGAACTGCAAGGAAGTCTTACCTTGAAGGAATTCTGAATATCTTCGACGCTTGTAAATGCTTGGAGTGAATTGTTTTGGGAGTTCTGCAAATAGCATTTCTATAGTATTTCTGAAGAATGGAATCTCTGACTTGATATTCCCCTGTTTCTTTTCGCTCCAGCCAATTTTCAAAATCTGGGATAAAACGCTGTTGAAAAAATTCGGTCATGCAAATCAGATTACTTTTACTTTATTAATTGTAAGTTGATAACCGTTTTTAGGCAAAATACAATTTTAGAATGTAAATTAGCTGTGTAATATAATTTCGATTGGGTTCGTAGAAGAATTTATTTCATAATCTCACAAACATACAAAAGAACTTGACAATTCATTTCTATCAGATTTTTCTATGCGTTTGAGCAATATAAATTTAGAATTTTAAATAAATTTTATTTGTGAACACTGGCCAATAAATACAGAGTGCATAGGAAAGTCCCTTTAACCAGAAAATACTTGCAAACGGACAGAGTCACAGCTATGCAAGTGCGGTAATGGTATAGTGAAGAGACTGCTCTCGACATAATGCAAACGATAGCAGCGTCCCCTAGTGGCAAAATTTGGAACATGGTCATTTCGAAATAAATCATAGTAAATCGAAAATGAAAAGAGTTAGAGCTAAATTTCCAATTAGAAAGTTTTAAAGTATTATTATTGAAAGTCAGTGAAGTTTGCCTTTCCCCGATAGCTTAATTCTGATTCCAAACTATAAGAAAATATTATTTTTAATACAGTACTTTGTGCTGAAAGCTTATAAGCCAGTTAGCAGCTACACTACATGGACAATTGCTTTTGTATTGTGGTCATGTTACTCTGTTGTACCAGCATTCAGTAATACACAAACCGCAACTAACTTCAAATTACTAAAATACGCTGAATCATCAGATTCTTTTGACTCGTATAATAAGATAGGATCTTTTATCACAAGTGAACACGTTTAAATTCAGGGTAAATAATATCTTAATTACTTCAAAGATACTTTTACTCTTTCAAATGAAAAACTCGCATTTTGTATAACGAACACTCTTTATTCACATTATTTGCAAGTAAGAATTAGAAGTTGTAGTTGTTCTTTTTTGCAGAAGTGGAAGTGCTTTTCGTGACAACATGGTCATTGCGATATAAATCATAGTAAATCGAAAATGAAAAGAGTTAGAGCTAAATTTCCAATTAGAAAGTTTTAGAGTATTATTAGTGGAAGTCAGTGAAATTTGCCTTTCCCCGATAGCTAAATTCTAATTCCAAACTATAAGAAAATATTATTTTTAATACACTACTTTGTGCTGAACGCTTATAAGTCAGTTAACAGCGACGCTACACGGACAATTGCTTTTGTATTATGGTCATGTTACTCGGCTGAGAACCACAAGGTCTCAGGTTCTATCCTTGCTCACCGCATCTCGCTATAAGTTTAAGAAATGTACCTATAAAAGGATCTCATTCATTTAGAATCAATAAGAATTCTATTTATTGTGTCACTCTAAACAAAAACTCGGACTCTTCGTTAGGCAACGATTCAGATTGCCATAACACAGAAAATAAAATTTTTAAAATAAAATCCCTCGCCCATTGGGAATAAAAATATCTCCTGCCATCTATAATTTTATGCTATGAGATTATGCTGCTTGTATCAAGTGAGCGTTAACAACGTTAAACTTAAAATTTTATATGCACTGGAAATTAAAGTTGTACATTCGTATAGTAGAGTACAACGTCACAATCAGGAACTGCGCACTGCTCCATTTCCTAAATGTGAATATGCAGAGCAGAATCGTCGTGCATTGATTTCGGACAGTTTTAGCTATACAAAAGATAATTTATCTTATCTCTGTGAACCAAATGTCGTTTCTTACTAATAAATTGATGCACTAAAACTTTTAAACAGTAAATTTATCTCTATCTCTATTTGCTTTCGATTTCCAATCGATCGCTACCTTCCAAATTTCGCCACTAGCGGCGCTGCTGTCATTTGCATTAGGTCGGGCATAGTTGCTTTACTATACCGTTATCACACTTACCTAACTGTAGGATTCCCATCTGAATTTCAGTTTTCTTTTAATAATATAAAATTTTTTAAACTGAATATTTTTTTTTCAAAATTTATTATTTAAGATTACGATTATTAGAATAATCTATCGTTCTTAACGTTTAAAAATACAATAAAATATTCAAAACAGTTATAGCTTTACAAGAGTACTAAACATTATGTTTAATTCTGTTTTTTAACGCAATTTAGAGACCGTTAAATTTGCACCTTTAGAACTCAATTAACAACTTCACTGATGGTGAAGACTTTTCTGTTTCTGTCATATCTGAATAATAAAGAAACACACTGTGCAATTTCTAAATGAATGAATGAATTATTTTATAATAGGCGTTCCTGAAAATCAACAGATTTGCCGAAAATATTGGTTGCGTTTAATTGCAATTAAATTTCTTATGCATTTGAAATTCACGATTTCGCCAAAATAAAGCTTTTAAACTTCAGATTTTATATACAGGGTGTCGCAAAAAGATTGAAAAGCGGTTTCATTCTTTACACATTAGAGAAAAATATACGATGTAAATTGCAATATAATTCAAAATAAGGTACAGAATAAGACTATATTAATAAAAATAAAATTGCCGATAATTTTCAAAAAGTGACACTTTTTAAACTTTTATGTGACCCTTCTATACAAATTGGGCCAGTTAGAAAGTTTTTCTTTTCTTTTCCATCCAACAAGATCATTAGAAAAAAAAAAAAAAAACAGCACAACTGTATCTTTACACTAAATGAACCATGATACAGAGGAGGAAAGAAAAAAAAATACCGTTTTTCACATCACTTAAAATGATGTTTCTTCAGTGAAAATAGGGGCCATATATGAACTGATAGTGGAAATTTTTAGATCAAAAATGCAAGAGCGTAGAAATGCAAGAAATCCCAAATGGCGTTAAATAAAGCTTTAATAGACAGAGATAAACAATGGTCTGCCTATGCCAGCAGTGGGATACTTGCCTCAATTTCCTTTTATGTGGTCTGGCGGTTGGCGCAAACAATAAAAGAATTATGAATACAAATAACCAGACATTCTATAAAATGTATTTTAGAAAGATATTGTGATAAAAGAAAATCGTCTGCAATTCAGTGTGCAGTTTTTAAAAACAAATATTAACATAAATATTTTTAGAATATGCAACAAATTTTATTTTTATTTTGGTATATGGTCCCTATGCAGCGCGTTCAATTTTCAATTAAAAATAACTCACTCAATTTTAAAGTTACGAATATGAGGTTTGTTGAAGCAAAAAAAAAAAAAAAAAAAAAAAAAAAATTAAAGCTTTATAAATTAAATTACTAACAGTCTTTGGCGACAAACCAGTTCGCCGCTCTTAATGCTCGTTAAACCTTTCAGTTAATTATTTTATGTAAATTGTCTTTAATATCTTCTTCGTCAAAATATTTTTAAGCTTGAAATTTTGATAGTCATATAATTCACTCATACTATTAAAAATTCTATCATATTATTATTCACTCATACTATTAAGCCATAATCTACTACGTATCTCTTTAATTTTCTGTCAGCTCCGTAAAATGTCAACTTTAAGTTAAAGTGGAAATGATTAAACTGCAATCAATATTTTTTTGAAATGAATACTGAAAAGCAGTTGATCAGCATTTAAGTGTTACATGACTTTTATAATTTACTACTACTACTATAATTTTCATAATTTATGTAATATCTTAAGAAACATTCTACAAAAATTTCTCAGATTCTTCATAAAATTCAGTTTTTAGTTTTACTTTCAAATGAATTTCAATGGCGTTCATAATAATATTTTATTTTGTTTTGGTCTCTAAATATACTTCAAAAAATTATGAATCTATACAGTCCTTTGGTCCTAAGGAATTATATTATACGAAATATTCTTGACACTGCAACTTTTAAATAAGGAAATGAATATTGATTCCTTCTGCTGTAAAATTAGTGATCGATTATGAAGTTTTGAATAGAATAGTTTAGAAAAATCAACATTTTGGTATTCTTAGGCCAATCAGTCTGGAGAAATGGTGGACTCTGAATGGGGCATCATCTTTGAGATGACCGATAAAGTGGTCTAATGTCACCACTTTTTATTGAATAGTGATATTCAAATATGCATAAATCAGTCAGTTTTAGACAGATTTAGTTTATTGGAATGCAGTTCACTTTATATAAAATATTATCATCTCAAGAATATTTTGTTAAATATGATTTACTGAGCAGAGGACATAGATAAAAGTTAAAGCATTCGTCATTTATTAGAGCATTTTTACACCCAAGTTACATATAATATGATTATTTACTTCATTTAGACCATTTTAATGCATGTATTTCGTTTATTAATGGTTTATAAATTAGCCGTTTGGATCCTGAATTGAAAGGATATATATTAAACCATTTTTACTTTAATTAAAGCTGTTTTATTAAATGAATAATATCGATATTGTTTTTCTTTGCATTTACTTTTTATAAAATATCATATTTCATATTTATTTCATGTCATATAGACACGTGCTGAAAATTACATCTTTATACGTTTAATTTGCAATAGCAGTTGATTTATTTTTTAATTTGAGCTTCTGTAAATATGATGGCAACACATTGTTAAAAGTTAACTTTTCCCCCATTGAAACATCACGTGCTCGTGCAAGTTATTTTTTTTTTCGATATAAGTTGTTAAAAAATATAATAACATTATTTTTTTTAAAATTCATAAAAAATAGAAGTTTAATTTGTTGGCTAAAACATTAGTAGCATTAAAAAGATAATTTTTTTATCTTCAGTATGATGTAAAAATCAATTTTGTGCTGTGATATTTTTGAAAGTTAAAGCGGAAAAACGTCAAAATTTCGCTTAATTTTTAATTAATTAAAATTCAAATTAAAAATTCAAAAAATCGCTATGTGCACATTCTCGGCCTCAAAGGTAGACACATTCCAAATTTGGTAGCTGTAGGACGAACGATCTGGCCTATAGAGCGCCAACACACACACAGTGAGCTTTATTATAAGTATAGATTAAGTTTGTCTAGAGTGTCGCATAAAAACTTTAAAAGTGAATCTTTTAGAAAATTAACGTAAAGATGTTTTTGTTGCCATGGTCTTATTTCGTACCTTATTTTCAACTACTTCGCAGTTTACATTGCCCACTTACCTCTAATAGTTAATTAATTAAAACGCGTTTCGATCTTTTTAGGACAGCCTGAATAATTAATCATAACTATTTAACCACATTATCAACTATGTTCTGCATTATTACAAACATATTGAAGTGTTATTGTTTGAATACTCTGAATATATGCGTCATTTGGGTTTGAAAGGCAGAAGCCTTATAAATTTTTTCACTTTAAGCTTCGATTTTACTAGTTGACTTCTTTTATGCCATTCATTCTTTGTTACTTTTTATTCTGGCTCCACGTTTATTGTTCCACTCTTGAAGAGTTCCTGGTATTTTTCCGCAAATTATGCATGATGTATTCAACGATTAAAAAAAATAATATCTTCCCTGAAAATCATAGAAAATATTTAGGCACTACAAAATAATACTTTTTTGGCTTAGTAGGCACAAAAGATGAGTTCGGTGAAAGTGACCGAAATATTAAAAAAAATTCAAACACACAAAATGAAAACTGCATTTTATACTTTCTAGGTATTATATGTCAGCTCAAGCTTATGTATGTTTTACTCCCTGTTCAATGTTTTGCTGATTGCGAATTCCTGTGTGCACTGAATATGGCTTAGTGAACAATGTTTACCTCATTTCATCCGGCATGTTTTCATACAATGTCGACCAGAGATCCTGATGTCTGAGAATTCTTAGACTGCAGAGACCACTAAGGATTGCGCCCGCAGATTGCTTGTCATGCATCTGCATGCACAAATACGCAACCTGAACAAAAAAATTAAACATTTAATTATTCTAAATACATATAATCATTTAAATTCAAATCAGATAACAGGAGAAAATGTAAATGATGTTGAATTAAACTTGCTTTGTAAAAATAATTGCAAAAGTATAGAGCTCGATTCTTCAACGATAAGTTTCTTTTCTGCTTAAAAATACGATATTTGCATACTTAAAGAGTTTTGGTTCAAATGTGAATTAAATTTTAACCAAATCGTGGTCTGCCAAGAACTACTAAGAAATTTTGTGTCAAAAAATAATGCTTGTCAACTATTTAAAATAAAAACCATTTAGTAGCCATAAATGCTTACATAAAAGTCCCAAATTTTATAGATATGATTTTTAAATAATCGGGTTTTAAAAGATGAATTTGGATATTGTACATTTTATATATAAGAAACTATACATGATTATGTGAATGAAACTAGATGGACTGTTGCTTTGTTTTAGAATTCTGTTTAAAATTCGTCAAAGAATACAATCTGAATGTAATTAATAGTGACCCAATAATCGAAATTAATATTGTTTTTTTTTATCTATCTTACACCTGAAGAAATAAAATTTTAAACACAATCATTGAGAATATGATATTGGACAGATTAAGAATTTCGTGAGAAATTAGAAGAGAAACAATAAGCTTTAAAAATTACTTGAGCAAAATAACGAAATACATCCGCCATTTCTAGTGATGCTTTTTCAGCCAGCATTTCATTGATTACCAAATTTCTCATTCTCTCGAAAAAGTACAGATACCCGCATAGATAAGGAGAGTTGACCTAGAAAAGAAAATGTGAAATTTTTTTTTTATCCACATCAGTGAATTCTTTACTTTTATAACGTCGAAGTAATCATACATTGATTACTCCGACCCGTCCTGACGTATATGCTAAAATCTGAATGACCAGATCATCACGACAACATTGTTAAGAACTAAGTTTGAGTCCTAAGGTCATCACCGGCCACGATACAACCTTTCCCATGTGAAGCCCGTCCCCTCATCGGTGGTGAAAGTCGATCTCACATAATATCTGTATCCACCCAGGTGGCGAGAAGCAACTACCATGCCTGAATTTTCTCCTCCCTATATCTGAAGAGTCTTCCAATAGAACAACGTCGAAGTAAAAAAAAAGTCAGTTAAAATTTTGATAGTAATAAATATGTAAAAGAATACGAAATCAATCTGAATATCAAAGAATTGAAAAGTGGAGATATTGCAAATTTCAAAGTAATTTTCTCTTTAAATTAAATTCTTATACCAGATAAGGAAAGTGCATAATTTGTAAAGCAAGTCCTAAAAGAGTCCTTGCAAATATGTACAGATATGATTTGTTATTGTTGTATCGTGTTGTATCGTATCCAGACATGATTTTGCAGGATGTATTTATAATAAATCATCGTAATGAATGCTCATTATTAAATTAAAAATCAAGATTTTATCATTCTTTTGAACTATTGACTTTGGAAGCGGATTCATTTGCTAATATTTGAATTGATTTTGAAATGAAACCCTCATTATCCACACTGTTGTGAACAAAAGATAGTTGAAATGTGAAAAAGTTCGGATAATAGAGAGAATAACTACACTCATGTCCATAAATTAGGGATAACGCAAGTTCAGGAAAAGAGTCAGAAGCAAAACAAATGTTACTTATTTGTAAAGCCTATTTATTAAACGAAAAGTAAAGAGCAAAAAAGTTGCTATATGTTTGATATTAATAAAAATTGCGATTTTTTGCTCCTTGGAGCAAATTACAAAAAAAAAAAAAAAACCCTCTATTTACAAAAATCAATATTACATGGTTGGTATGATGGCTAATACATAGTATGAATTCCAGAAGATGCAATACAGTCAGTACAACGCCTAGGCATGCTGAGTTTCAAACGATCGATCTCATCTTGGGGAAGATTACACCACTCATCAAGCAATGCTCTCCGAAGTTCCGATAGACATGTAGGAGGTAGTTGGCGGGCTACAACTCGTCGGCCAAATATGTCCCACACATGTTTTACTGGATTCAAGTCCGGTGAGAATGCTGGCCAGTCCCTGCGGGTGATATCCTCCTATCGAATTCCCTCGCATGTCGCTTTCGTTTACGATGTTTGTGTGGTGAGAACGGGCGTTATCATCCATAAACACGAATTCTGCGCCCATAGTGCCCCGAAACCAATGTACATATTATTCCAGAATGACGTCCCGATAGATTTGGCCTATCATGGTTCCAATTTCAACATGCAGGTCAGTTCTGGAATCCAGAATAATTCCTTCCCAAACGAGCACCACCGTAACAGTGTCGTTCAATGATGTTCTCTTGGTGGTAACGGGTACATGGCGCTCTCCATATGAAAGTCCAGCGAGAATTAGATTGCAAGCTAAACCAGGACTTGTTGGAAAACATCACACAAGCCCAATGTTGTGGTGTCCATAATGCATGCTCTCTACTCTAGGCTAACCGCAGGCGACAGTGAGTTGCAGTAAGTGGAACACATCTGACAGGTCAACGAGCATATATACCAATCTGCCCTAAGCGTCTGTACACGGTCTGCATTGAAACTGTCGTACCAGTGGCTGAAGAGAACTGAGAGACAGGTCTGATGCTGTGATCCGTCTGTTTCTTTTGGCAGTAACTGCCAAATACCGGTCCTCATTCGGCGTTGTAACTGGAGGGCAACCCGTGCTGTAACGTCTACTCACATTGCCATCATCTTGGAATCGTTGCCAAAGCCTGGAGGTGACAACACTCTGGGCGATTCCAAGTTCCTCGGATACTTCCAGTTGGGTACACCCACATTCCAGACGGCCGATAATTCTACCACGTAAAAAGTCATCCAAATGCATCCTTTGTGTCATAACTATGCGGTTATTGCACTGAAAGGCTTATAAAGCTCTTGCGAACAATTTTACTTCTTTGTCTGTATCTCTTATACATCACTCTCTTACACTCTCGTCATTGTGACGTACTATCGGTATCATCTGGTGGCTTCCTGCAATTTGCATATGATTTTTGAAGATGTGTGTAGTCATTTTACGGGTGATATACATATTTTAGAGTTCGATTTCCGCGTGACTCTGAATTATCCTTGATTTATGGACATGAGTCTAGTAGGACTACTCTTCTCTCTGCTTTTTCGTACATTTTTAAACTATGCCGCGTTTTGTGTTTCCTTGCCTGCTGTAATGAAAGGAAATTAATCTTAGGATATAAAAACAGATACAAATCTTCAAATTTGAAGTAAAGTTAGCGTATTAAATTTGTTAAAAGGTCATTCATATTGAATGGAACAAAAATAAAGTATACCTGTGAATGCTGTAATAAATTTAATTTGATAAATCAAATTTACCGAATAACTAGAGTTGTCCAAGTTTCTATAGCTGTTCTATGTGCGCCCTCCGTCGGCACTGTAAATGTCTATGCGACATTCTAGTTCCTGCCGGACTCGTAATAGAATATTTCTTGTTAATGAGTCAAATAAATTAGTTCTTCCTTGCTTCAGTTGCTGTAAGTCTGGGAAAGTAGAGGTACGAAGCCTTGAACAAAATTTTATAGGGAAACCTCGCAAGAGGTTAGATCTTGATTGTTACGAAAGCAATGGTGTATCTTTTGGCTCAGCACAGACAATTCCAAGTATTTTAGTAGACGATCATTCAGGTATTGACGCCTGTTGTTAAGTCAACGATTTTTCGAGATTTCGTGAAAACGTTTCATCACTTTCTTTGGTTTGGGTGGGTGTTTGTCCTGGATTAGTTTTGCTACATAAGAAGCCTGTGTTTGAAACTGTTTCATTCCCCATTCGATGTTGTGACTACGCAAGGGTTCTTTACCAAATGCCAAACTGTCTTTAGACGAAGATGTTTTGGCATAAAACTCAGAATGTTTTCTTCAGTATGGATAGCGCTATTTTGATAATAACAGCAGTAAATATTTTCTTCGGGGGTTATTTCGCCGTTGAAAAAGTTTTCGCTGTTTCCAGATAAAACTTGCAAGATTGCAGTTTTAGAAGAAATTTATTTCGGCTAAATAAATCAATTACAGAATTCATAACATGCTATTCTTTCTGATATGTATTCTCCATTGTGAGCAGAATACTCCATTGTAGATAAATGCGTACTGAATCCCTCTGTATTTCGTGTTTTAATATGTGGGAGTGTTTTTGAGTTATTTTATTTTCAAACGCATGGTCAGACCAATATACTCGCTAACAGATCTGATCTTCAGATTTACAATATAGAATACATGTTGCTTGGTTGTTAAATGCTGAAATGTATCTCATTTTTCAGCAATGTTTTTGAGTTATTGTTTTCCCAGAATACGAATAGATAAGATGGCGCACAATTAAATCAATTAGATAGTGTAGTGAATTTCTTCTTTTAGCAAATGCGTTTTTGTGCTATTTTATTTACATACGCATGGATAGACAGACTTTTCTGTGGGTGACGAGAATGTCATAAATAATTTGAAATAGTTTTTAAAGCAACAGAAAACAAACTTCATTCTTCCAACATTTCCGTTTCTGATTTATTCTGTTCACCATAACTCACTTCCATAGTTCTGTAAATGGTTATTTCAAATTCAGAAAGTTTTAGAATGGAGCATTTTTTCATATTTTTTTCTTTTTTTTTTCTATACTTCGAATTCGAGAAAGTAAAAATTTTAGATTGAGAAACAGTGAATAAATAGATCGAAAATTTATCACAATTTTAAAGGCAGGATAGTCATGAAAAATTTGTGTACTGCTTCTTCCTTTTTGAAATGATATGTTTATCTCCCAAAACGGAATTCCAGGAATAATACTTTATACTTAGTTCTTAGATTTTAATTTCGAAATGAAGAGTATTAAAACAAAATTCCTATCAACAAACCTGAAGGCGAAGATAGATTCATTTTCCCGCTAACATTGGAAATACCAAACCCCACCATTTTTCTTCTCTGGATTCATAAGAGTTGCTCTGAGAAACAATGCGACTGAGGAGAGATTCCAAACAAGGTGCCACATGTTAAAAGCAGTTAAGCAAGATAAATAGCGGTTGAAATTTAGATAGAAGCTTAAAATCATTTTCCGTTTCCTAACTTTTAGATTTTCGCTAGACTTTTTTTAGAGTTTTAGACTTTCAGAGTAAAATTTGTTCGTTGTATTAAAGTTGCAATCAGACTGAGAGAAATGATCCGTCTACCTCCAGTTATGGGGAAATAAAGAAATTTCAATACCCCAACATTTCCACCTTATTTGAGTTGGATGGTCTATCTATGATTTCACTCTCTCTGCAACAATAGTTCTTGAGATGGAGGTTAAAGTCATGATCGATAAAAATCAGCAGAATTGTTTCCGAATTTCCATCGTGCGAACTATTTACAACAAGAGTATTCCTAAAAAGAATATATTTATAATAAAAATTTTTAAAATTATTTCCTTTTTAATATGTTCATTTAAGAAAAAGAGTTCCATTCGTTCTAATAAACGATCAGCTGGAATATTATTATCTGTATATTTGGGAATGACTGCGTTAGTTTTGAAGTTCTAAGAACCATGAAGAAATCAGCTGACACTGTTAGTATATAGCGTGTCAAAAGCAATACTGAGAAAATATCACATGAAAGTTTCAGTTTTATTGGGGGGGGGGGCGAGGGGATAGAGATAAAGTTTCTTTGCACTTCATTGAAGTTCCTTTTGAATGATGGTAATGACTGCAGATGTTCAAATAGCAATCAACCTCCTTCTGTGTCTCGAATTGAACTGTTGTTAAACGAAGTCTTTCGCAAAGATAATCAATTAACTCAATACAATTTTATCTTCCCGATGCATAGTTGTATTTAAGTAGCATTAAGTGGAACGGTATTATTTCCAGAAATCTGAATTCGGCAAAAAATCGACCCACAGCAGCTGCTGCGAACGCGCTTTAACAAATATCATGCTAATTAAGGCTGAAAAAAATCTTTTGAATTGAAATTAATTTTAAAGATGAAAAAAATTTTAAAGGTTCTTTAGTATTGAAATTATTAAATCAAAATTTGAATACTGGCAAAAGAAAGTAATGAAAAATTTGATGGAGCAATGAAACTGATTTGAATTTCAATACAACAGTAAAAAATATTTTTAGGAATTGTGTTTAAAATCAACTTTCAAAATTTATTAAACTAAAAAAAATGCGCAGAAATAATATGTTACTGAGAAGCTATTTTTTTTATTTCAAAGAAATGCGAAATTGGCCTTTATGTAATAATAAAATTAGAAATTATTGATGGAAATCCTTAAAATGTCGAGTAATTTTTAATTAATATAGATCAATAAAATTTTGATGCTCCTTTTTCCGAATACTTAAATAGTAAATTTAGTATTTCTAGAGTTAGTGATTCGTCTTCAAGAGAGTTTTGAACATTTTTGCTTTATGCAATTTATAGAAATATGCCAGCCTAAACACACTGTTATGTTAAATAATCTACTTACTTCAGTTACTGAATGAGGTTTCAGGATATATCTCGCTAGTTCACTCGATTCAATTCTGCAAAATAGTTCCTGCTGAATAGCTTTCAATCCGCGAGCCGCCATCACATGCTCTACCTCCGTTATTCGCTTGTCTGAATCTTCTGATGCCGCATCTGAAGCCTCTCCAATGTCTAAAGAAACGGTGGAATTTTGAGACCAAGATTTTTGATTTTTAATGTCAGGTGATTCAATCCACAAACTATGGTGGGCAGGATATTCATTTTCCATTTCATCTAACACTAGAAAATTGAGACAGAAAAGAACAGTTATGATAGATTAAAGCTGTTAATATGCAATTCCTCACAATTCAAACGAAATTGCTAAATTACCAATAGCTTCTCCTCGATTTTGAAATTTATTGGAATTGCAGTGTCAATACAGTTGTCCTGAATTTCAGTGCTTTCAAGAAATCAGAAGAACTTCTTGGAAAAGTTGCTTACAAAGCAAATGGTGTTCGACTCCAAGGACAAAAGATAAGCGGGTTTTGATTCAGTGACAGTAGCAGTTCGATAATAGCTTTTGGGAATTTTGAAGTTGAGATAATTAAAGTAAATCAATGGGAGTGGACTTTCTCGCATACTCTCTAATAAAGATAGAATCCCCTGCATAAAATCTTGGACAAAGCCGTGAATACTTAGATATTTATTTTTTGACTCCAGCACATAAACATTCTGTACTTTGTAGTGAATGAAGAAAAGCGAGTTCAAAATTTAAAGCATTTAAAAAAATATTTGAAAATAATTTTGAGAGACTTTTTTCGAGCCAATAATTAATATACAGCGACAATTTCAATAATAGGTTCTCATATCAAATTTCATTTTGGGATGGAATATAGATCATTATGATCCGTGCAGAGGCACATTTATTTCATAATCGCATTCCACACTAAACAAACACAAAGACAAGACAAGACATTCAG
Source organism: Argiope aurantia (assembly GCA_026543865.1). NCBI lineage: Eukaryota > Metazoa > Arthropoda > Arachnida > Araneae > Araneidae > Argiope > Argiope aurantia. The sequence continues at coordinate 1,531,659 of JAPMOR010062595.1, read as the reverse complement.
GCGTGCAGCTTAACAGAACAGCATATCATCTCATTATAATTACAATCGCAGTGCCCTATGGGATGCGTACCTAGTCAAGCATCGCCATCTATTATCCAAAAGAGAGTAATGCAACTGCTATATCTTATTTAATTCGTTGCTATTTCTGTATTTAAATGCATTAGGATTCACCGTCCAACAGACAATCAACCTTTTGACAGATTTGATTCAAAATTTAATATGGATCTATCATTTAGATGCTAAAACTGTGTACCAAATTTTATTTATCTAAGTTGCGTTATTCAATTACCACGTTTACGTGTATGAGAAAGTATAGGCGGATACACTTTTACAGATTTAGTTCAAATTTTACAGGAATTTCCAACTTAGACTTTAAGAATCTTCACTTTAGATGCTAATTGTGAACAATAATTCATCTAAATCATTGAGTTTTTGTATTCTCATGCTTACTTGCATGCAAATGTTTCTGACGGGCATTGCATACGCATCGCCATTTTAGATGTCAAATTTTATCCATTCAGTCATAACGCCTTGTGATTATCACATTCATTTAACGAGATGAATATAGCATAAACGTTATTTAATATCCACGATTCCGTCAAATTATGAGATATTGAGATCCTTCATACAAGTTGTGTTCATTACGTAAATGAACATTTTTAATGGATATCAGTTCCATAACATCATAACGCTATTCAAAACACAATTGCCTGGTTCATCTAATTTTTGCGGTATTGCAAATTCATTTCATAATCATCTTGTTAACTGCACAGATATTAAGGAAAATTTTCTACCTCGGCTTTCGATAGTGTATGAAAATATTTCGGTTAAATATTTGATGAAACAATGAAATTGGTTTAAATTTCAGATAAAAAATATAAAATATTATTGGAAATTAGGAAAAGAGTATTTTTCTAAACATTGTCAAAATTAGTAAAATTTGATCGACTATTAAATTGTTGTATTAAAAAAATTTAGAAATTTAGAAATTGTTAAAAAAACATTTTTGAGGATTAATATTTTTGTAAATTATCGCGAGAAAAAAAATCAAAATTCAGCCTAATTTTTAATTAATTAAAATTTTAATTAATTTTCAAAAAATCATTCGAAAGTGCACTTTTCTATTCTCTACGTTATATGTGTGACCAGTTTGGCATCTGTAATTCAAACTGTGTGACTTGTAAAACCCCAACAAGCACACACAGAAACCGAAATGTTCACATTTATCTTTGTACTTGGTAGAAATCGAGATTAATTCAATAGTTTACGTTTCTTTGTAAATCCAAAAACCCCTTTTCCATTGCCGCAAGTGTGTTCATCGCCAAGAAGTTCCGAAGAGGAAGGAGAACTGTTTGTGTTGCTTTCATCTGCACTTTGAGACCCGTAGGTCTGTTGCGATGATGAAAACTGAATACAGGATCTGAAACGATAAAAAAAAAAAAAAAAAAAAAAAGAATTAACGAATCTAATTTTTAAAAGAAACTCCGTTTGAAATGATTTTCTGTACATAATATCGGACCATTTTCTATTCAGTATTTCCGGACGTTGCGTTTAAGATTTAATTCTGAACTTTAAGTCATCAAGTCCAAATATTGGATTAGCTAAGTCATTTCATATTTTATTAACTAACTAGCCGCCTTTGGCGACCAGCCGGTTCGTCAGTATTACCGCTCGCTACAATTTTCAATTAAATATTTTAAGTAACTGGTCTCTTAAAGGATTCTCAAACAAAACATTTTTAATCTTCAAATTTTGATAGTCATACCAAACTTATATTGTTTAGATCGTTTCGTTCAATTTACTATATATATTTTGTTAATTTGTTGCCATTTCCGGTAAAACTTCAACTTTAATTAAAAATGTAAATGACGAAATTGCAATTAATATTAAGATAATTTTTTAATAAAACCAAGCGTTTTATTTTATTAATCATCTTTATTGTTGTTTATCAATTATTATTATTATTGAATATGAGTATTGCAAACAGAATTGCTCGGTATTTAAGTCTTATGTTAACTACAAAATATTTTTCATCATTTATGTACTATCTCAAACAATAATTCAACAAAAATTTCTCAGATTCAGCATAAAATTCAGTTTTTAGTTTCGCTTTCAAAAGGATTGAAATGAAATCAAAAATAATATTTTGTTCCGGCCTATAAATATATTTCAAAAATTATGAAGTCTAAATTTAATGCAGTAAGGTATCATATTCTGAGAAATATTCTGGACACACCAAATTTTAAACAAATGAATGAATGTTTCTATTCTCCACGATCAACTAAGACTTATTTATGAAGTTTTAAATGTTAAAAATTTAGAAAAACCTACCATTTTCATAATCTTAGGCCAATTAATCTTGAGAAACCTGCACGCTGATTGGCGTATTTTCTTTGAAACGATCGATGAAAAATCTAAAATTATCCTTTTTTTATTGAATAGTGATATTCAAATCTTCATAAATCAGTCAGTTTAAGTGATTTGAAATTAACTCTTAAAAGTCAGTGATTTAGTTGATTGGAAATTAACTCTATGACCACCTTAAAATCTGTGCTTTCTCTTGTGGTGTATGCATTCTCCTTAATATCCGATCGAATAAAACATCACATACAAAAGTACTACATAGAAGAAACACATCAAAAGTAAACATAACATTTCAATAGTTGCCAAAAACAAAAGAGAGAAAAATGCAATTAATAAGCAGACGATATTTAGAAAAGTACAGATATTTAGACTGGAAAATGAAATTATCTGAAATTAAAAACACGCGCAGACGGTATTTGCAAAAGTAAAAATATTCAAACCTGAAAAGGAAAATATATGAGTTATTCCATGAATAAATGCCATAAGTTTGTTTACATCTTCATTATTTTATGAGTCATTAAATATCAAAATGGATCGGGGACTGAATAAACACCCTGTATAGAGAGTGTAAAGGATCATAAAATAATTTTTTGGGAATTTATTTTTTAGAAAAAATAATATTTCATATTTGTTTCATTTTTTAAAGACACTTGCCGAAAATTATAATTTTGCAGATTTCATTTCCAAAAAGATTTAATTTATTTTAGGTAGAGCTTTAATCAATGTGATGGCAACACTTTGAAAAAAGCTATTTTTTTCTCATGAATGCGAAACGTGCTTAATCCTCATTTTTATTTTTGACGAAAAAAATTATTGAAAAACATAGTTAAAATATTTATTTAAAAATTCATTAAAAATAGAAATTTAATTTTAAGATTAAAACAGTAGTATCATTTAAAAAATAAATTTTTGATCTTTAACTTCATGTAAAAATCTTTTTTGTGCGGTAATATTTTCGGCAGTTATAGCAGAAACACATCAAAATTTCGCTTAATTTTTAAATAAATAAAATTCTAGTTAAAAATTCGAAAAAATAACCCCCAGGTGCACATTCCCGGCCTCCAAGGTATACACGTGCCAAATTTAGTAGCTGTAGGTTGAATGGTCTGGTCTGTAGAGCGCCAACACACACACACACACATTGAGCTTTATTATAAGTATAGATATAGATATAGATTATAAACAGATTAACAAGTAAAGCACAAAAGAAACATCAGCTAATTTTCAATTATGAAGAATAAATTACATTATTCACCTGATGAAGTTAGACTTCATCTTTAAGACTTCTAATTTACGAGATATTGGAGTCGGGTTGTATACCCGACCACAAGATCTTTCGCTCCCCGGTGTCCAAAAAGATAAGTCGTTTGCTTCTTCATCTCTGTACGAATTGCCAAAATCTGTAGCATACGAAAGCCGATGGGTTCTGCGATGGAACGCAATCTCATCCAAATTCGGTAAGGACAAGTTAGCTTTAAGGTAAGCTAAATGATAAGGAACCGATTCGGTTGACACCAACGAGTCCGTAGACTGTGATCGCTTGATTTCTCTGGCAATATGAGAGAGTGATGAAATATTTGGACAATAATCCGCCAATTTCGATAACTGCTTTGGTGTTTTTTTGATCTTTTCGCCATCCTTTAACTGTGATAACTTATCTTGTGAGCATTTTATGTCTTTTAAAGCCACTTTTTCATCTATTAAATAGTCGAAGGGGCTCATTCTCATGCTTTCCGTCTTTAATACCCTTTTGGAATCTGCTGCTTCTTCTTCGCTGACAGAATCGGAATAACTCAAAGACAAATCGAAAGTGCATCCATCGGGTATCCCTTCTCCGAATCTACGAACTTTTCGAGTTTTTCTGGTCCCCTTACTACGTTCGACAATTGGCTTCAGCTCCAAACCTTTCTCTGTCTTATCGTCATCTCTCGATGTTTCAATTTCCAATGCTCCCAATTTCCCCGCAATGTTGGCTTCACTTTCGAACGAAAGTCGATGTCCACTTTCAGATCTTTTACTAAGAGATTCTGCTTCAAATAAATGCTCACTTTTTTTGTAAAAGCTTGACATGCCGTGGCTAGGTTTAAAATCAATTGATCGATCGTCTTCGATTACACTTTCCTGGAAGAAGAGAATCTCGGTTAGTAATTTCGGAGATTGCAAGAATTTTTGAATTTTTAGATAGTGTTGGACATGACTGTCCAGTTCTGTAAAACGAATCAGAGTCCAACGTGATGGATAATTGCAATTCTTTAAAGTAGTGATAGCTTCAATATTTCTCCATCTGGACCAAGAAGAACCGCATCCAAAATCTATAAGTAATTTGTAAAAACAGGTGCAGCCATTTGGAAAAGATATCTCCAACTTTCTTCTTGGTTGCTTCTTAATTATTATACTGTTAAAAGGGCACATATGAATGACAAGGCGAGAGTTTTTTCCGAGTTCCAATGTTTTCATTCCGAGATCCATTTCACATTTCAAGAAAATGAGATAATTCGGAGTAATACCTGCAAATGTTTTAAATGAATTACATTATGAAATTATTTTTTTTAAATAACCTAGCCAAACTTATATTCTTAATCTTCATGATGAATTCTACAATTTCACAGATATTTTATTCCATTTAAAATACATCGCAAGATGTTAAATAGTCGAGTACGTTTCGTTTCGAGTCGTACTTTAACTATCGAGTATATACGTTTCTTTTTGTTTCTTGCACAAGTGAGTTCCACATTATTATTTTTATATTAAATTTGATTCACCAATAATTTTTCAAACGAAAAAATACCTATACTCTGTAATTTTTCTAAATAACATTTCCTGAGAGAACTTTTTCCTACCCATTTGTTCAGTATTTCGATGTTTTCTCATATTTTTCATGGGTAGGTGAGAGAGTGAAAAATTTTTTTTCGATATGTTCAAGAAATTTAACACCGTTTTATTTTCATCGAGTCGTTTAATGTGTCAGTAATGAATTCTTTACAAGCGTGTTGATTTATTGCCAAAGCGTAGCACGATTTAATTACCAACTCAAGTTACACATTCAATATTCTTCTGAATATCATGAAGCTCCTGGAAGTTCTGAACTGACCAACAGCCCGAAGTACTCGTAATAGATATCTACGGAAGTTTTTCAGGAACAATTCTACAGCTAATCACGTTGCTGTTAATTCTTTTAACATTAGGAAATTACTTGTTTGTAGGATCTTTAAAAATTTGAAGGCTCTGAAATATTAATTCAAGATAATGATCCTATTTCTGAAGTATTTGTTTCCAATCATTTTTTTCTATAATGTACTCGTTTTTATACAGAAAGTGAGCTAGGCCTCTTTGAATTAAAATAAATCGCGCTTTCTTTTTAATGAGTTATTCGGTTGGGTTAAAGTGCTTACAATGAAAAATCTCTGGATTTAAAGAGAAAATTTCAAATTCTATATTAAATTTTGATACGCTGTCTTACGTTTGTAATTAAAACGCAATCGAATTGACTGTGGAAAAAGAAATAAATATAACATTTTAAAAAAATACATGGGTTTTTTTATTATCTAATACGATACTAATTTATCAAAAATATGAAAAGAAATATAAAAATTAAAACGCTTGATACTCCATATTCTTATAAAAACCTGATTAAACCCATTTAAATAAAAGTTGGGAATTTAGGTTATACCAGCGATCATTCTTATCGATAGAGACTTATACAAAAATTCTTTAAAACAATACCTATTTGTACTTTCCACAGGTTTTCATGTCCACTTGTTTGCTACAATAAAAGATTCAATTTTTAATTCCTGAGATTAGAAATATTGTTGAAAGATTTATTTTTAAGTTCAAAAGAAAAGCATTTTATCATTAAATTTATAAAAATCGAGTTTTTAATGTGTTTGTTAACATGATATTTGCATAGATTTTTGATTAAGCATAAAACACTAATGTGCGTGGCGCAGAGAACATTCTAATTACTTATTGTCGAATGGCAACAATCAAAAATTCGAGTTAACAGTTAAACAAATTGTTTTGTTTCAATGAAAGTTTTTACAGCTATTCTTAATTCAACTCTTCATTTAGTAAATCGATGGATCTGTAGAAAGTCATTACCAAAGTTTCAATTCATTTATACTAAAAAATGTAATAGAAATCAGAGTGCTAGAAATTAGTGTCAAACAGAAAATTCAATCTAGTGCAAAAGTAGTATGAACCGTGATCAAATTAATAAGTGCTACGTCTTATCTACGGAAATTAATGTTCAAGTGATAATTTGAGATAATAATGAGTTGAGATAGTGTGTCTGAGATGTATACATTTTGCAATGCACTTTATTAGAAACAAGAAATCAACAGTAGCAAAAAATATATGAAATATATCCCAGAAGGCTTATATTCAATCACCTGTTTTTGCCAATGTTATAACATGATAAAAATTTACTTTTTTGATAAATTAACTCTGAAATAATATTTTTGATTCTGCTTTTATTTCTTACATACTTTTTAATTTGTATTTGCAGCAATTCCAAGTAGATAATTACATTAAATTCAAATCTTTCAATCTTATTATATTATAACGATATTTGGATATAAGAAACTCCGTTATTTATATTTACTTTCGTGATTCAATTTTTTTTACTATCATAATCCAAAGTAGTGTTTCTCTTCCCTAGCTGGCAAGATTCAGTTCCCGATGTAACTCAAGGCCGTATTAAAAAAATTTATAACTCTGTCTCAGCAACTCAACATGGCATAAACTCAACAAATCGTTGGAAGTCCCTTGAAGAAATATTGAGTCATGCTGTCTCTATACCGACGTTTATAATTGTGGAAGTGTTGCCGGTGCAGATTTTGTGCACGAGCTAACTTCTAGATTATGTCCCACAAATTTTCGATGGGATTCATGTCAGGCGATCTAGTGGAAAAATCATTCACTGGAACTGTCAGAACGTTCTTCAAACCCAACGCGAACAGTTGTGGTCTGGTGGCAAGGCGTGTTGCCATCCACCATTGTCTGTGCACATGAAATCCACGAATAGCTACAGCTGCTCACCGAGTAGCTGAAGGTGACTATTTCCAGTCAGTGGTCCATACACTTGGATCCGTGAAAAAACAGTTCACACCATTATGGGGCAAACATCCGCATGCACAATTTCTTTTTGACAACTAGGGCCTATGGCTTCGTGTGGACTGCGAAATTCTATCATCAGTTCTTAGCACTCACCAACCTCAGTATTAAAATTCTGACTCATTTGACCAAACTACGGTTTTCCAATCGTCTAGAGTCCAATCGAATCCAGGAGAGGCACTGCAGGTGATTTGATGTTTATAAAGGCACTTGAGTCGGTCTTCTTCTGCCGTACCCATTAAAGCCAAATTTCGCCGGACTGAACAACAGACTCGTTCGTCGTATTTCCCACAATGATTCCTACTACTATTTCATGCAGCGTTGCTTGTCTGTTGACACTGACAATTCTATTTTCATATCGATAGTCACGGTCATTTAAATGAAGGCCACTGCATTGTTCATGATGGGAAGTTATGCCTGAAATTAGGTATTGTCGGCACACTCTTGATGTTGTATATCTCACGTTGAATTCCCTCCCGAATTCAAAATGGAATGTTCCATGTGTCTAGCTCCACCTACTATTCAACGTTCAAAGTCTGTTAATTCTCGTCGTGCGGTCATAATTACGCCAGAAACCTTTTCATGTGATTGAATCATTTGAATACAAATGAGAGCCCTGTCAATGCACTTCCCATTTATGCATTTTGTATTCCGTGACTTTTATCACGTCAGTATATTTTATATAATTATTGTTTATATATTATATTTTTTATATGTTTATTATTATTGCTTACATTTTGAAATGTTTTTGTGTTCCCCGAAGAATTATTTATGTTATAGACAAAAGCGAAATTTTTAAGAATGCATTTCGCATTAATAGTTTTAAAGTTAGAAGAGTCGATATTAAGGACGAACAAGCTACTTGCCATAGATCGCCGATTTCACGAAATTATTATTATTTTATATATATATATATATTTAAAACTGAAGTTTAGTCGAAGAAATTAATTAAATATTCTAGAAAATGGACGAAAAGGATTTTAATAAATGTTATTTAAGATTTAACTACATATTTTTTTTTACTGTACCGATAAAGCAATCCCGATACAGAAGTATTTAGTTGCCTTGTTTAATCTATCTTAATCTTATTTGTATGTGTGAAAGATAGAAACTGGAGAAATACTTAGCTGATATTGGAGACATTTGTACCATTTTGTAGGGCATTTATTGGGAAAGGTGTTAATATATTGAAGTCATATCAAAATAAAAAAGGAGTTTTATAATTGCTATTTTAATTATTTTCCTACTACGCACTACTTATTTTCCTACTACGATTCGCACATGCGTAAAACAGTAGTTTTTCGTACACCGCGCATGCGGAAATAGCAAGAGATGTAGTATGCATATGCGATACATTTCTTTGTTTACGTTTGATTTTAAAGAGCTATTCAAAACTCATTATGCCCCAATAAAGGAAATCCTACTTTGGCCAGAGCACATTAAATGCCAAAACGTTCGCTTGTTGCGCGATAGTGAAAATGTAGAGGAAAGTAACGTTCGGTTAACGAATATCAGAGAAAGAATGTCCACACTTAGGGTAGGAGAGTCTTCTGTTGAACAAAGTAATCATCTCTCTTTAAATGACACTGCAATTTGGATTCGTGAAATATTGATGACTGACGGGAAAATCCCCATTACAAATGATTTTTGTATTTCTGCTAGAAGTCTTCATTAATTAATTATTAAGGTTTATCCCGATATCAATCAGCTTCGCAACAAGTCTCTTGCCCGGTTTAAGGAAAGGGAAATTTTATCGCCTTCAGAAAGTCAACAATTTGGTGCTATCTTTACTCGATACCCCAGACCAAGTTTATTATTCAATGGACACAGCTGTGGCTAGCGAAAAGCCTGTTCATTATTCAATTGAATTTTTAAATTCTCTTAATCCATCTGCTCTTCTTCCACACAAACTAATTTTAAAAGTTGGTGCTCCTATTGTACTGATGCGTGGTCTCTTAATAGATTCTCAAACAAAACGTTTTTAATCTTCAAATTTTGATAGTCATACCAAACTTATACTGTTGTTTAGATCGTTTCGTTCAATTTACTCTATATATTTTGCTAATTTGTTGTCATTTCCGGTAAAACGTCAACTTTAATTTAAAGTGAAAATGATGAAATTGCAATAAATATAAAGATATTTTTTAATAAAACCAAGCGCTTTATTTTATTTATCATCTTTATTGTTATTTATTTATTATTATTATTATTGAATATGAGTATTGCAAACAGAATCGCTCGGTATTTAAGTCTTATGTGAACTACAAAATATTTTTCATCATTTATTATATATTTTTCATAATTTTTAATCTCAAAGAATAATTCAACAAAAATTTCTCAGATTCAGCATAAAATTCAGTTTTTAGTTTTGCTTTCAAAAGGATTGAAATGAAATCAAAAATAATATTTTGTTCCGGCCTATAAATATATTTCAAAAATTATGAAGTCTAAATTTAATCCAGTAAGGTATCATATTCTGAGAAATATTCTGGACACACCAAATTTTAAATAAATGAATGAATGTTTCTATTTTCCACGATCAACTAAGACTTATTTATGAAGTTTTGAATGTTAAAAATTTAGAAAAACTCAACATTTTCATAATCTTGGCCAATTAATCTTGAGAAACCTGCGCGCTGATTGGCGTATTTTCTTTGAAACCATCGATGGAAAATCTAAAATTATCCTTTTTTTATTGAATAATGATATTCAAATTTTCATAAATCAGTCAGTTTAAGTGATTGATTTAGTTGATTGGAAATTAACTCTTTTTATTTAAAATATTAGTGCTTCAAGAACATTTTGTTAATCGTGATTTCCACTGCAGAAGATTTATGTAAAATCAAAAATTAGTTATTTATTAGAGCATTTATTGAATCAAGTTACATAAAATATAATCATTTTCCATTTAGACCATTTTAGCAGATCTGTGTCTTATTAAAGGTTTACAAATTAGTTGTGTGGCCCTGATTTGAATGGATATCCTGTTCATATTAAACAAAACGTGCCTTAAAATAAAACTGATTTATTGGATTAACAATATAGAGAGTGTAAAAGATCATAAAATAATTTTTCTTGAATTTATTTTTTAGAAAAAATAATATTTCATATTTGTTTTCATTTCCTACAGACACGTGCCGAAAATTATATTTTTGCAGATTTCCTTTCCAAAAAGATTTAATTTATTTTTAATTGGAGCTTTAATCAATGTGATGGCAACACTTTGAAAAAAGCTAATTTTTTACCATGAATGCGAAACGTGCTCGTGCAGCTTAAATTTTATTTTTATTTGTACGAAAAAAATTATTGAAAAACATAGTTAAAATATTTATTTAAAAATTCATTAAAAATAGAAATTTAATTTTAAGGTTAAAACATTGGTATCATTTAAAAGAAAAATTTTTGATCTTTAACTTCATGTAAAAATCTATTTTGTGCGGTACTATTTTCGGAAGTTATAGCAGAAACACGCCGAAATTTCGCTTAATTTTTAAATAAATAAAATTCTAATAAAAAATTCGAAAAAATAACCCCCAGGTGCACATTCCCGGCCTCCAAGGTATACACGTGCCAAATTTGGTAGCTGTAGGCTGAATGGTCTGGCCTGTAGAGCGCCAACACACACACACACACACATTGAGCTTTATTATAAGTATAGATATAGATATAGATATCTCGGAAGTGGAGTTCGGGGTTCTTTTGAAATTTTAAATAAAATTTTAATTAATTAAAAATTAAGTAGAATTGTAGCGATTTTTCAAAATAATTTCTGAAAATATTATTCCGCAAAAATAAATCTCAAAAATTTTAAAAAAGTCTTTTTAATATTAGCAATTTTTATATTCTTGTGAATTTTTCCTGCATTTTAAGAATTAAAAAAAAATTCCCCATATCCAAAAATAGATTACATTGTTGCCCTGAAATTCAAACCCTTTTCTTTCTTTCATCAAATGCTTCATGGCAGGAATTTCCTCCATTGTTGAAAACTAAAGAAAAAGGACTGTGTTTAACATCTGTGTAATTTACTAGTTGAATGACAAGTGAAGTTACAATACCACTAGATATAGCACTATGTTTTAATGGAACTAGTTTCCAGCAGAAAAGTGTACGATGAACAGAACTAATGTAAGACTATTAAAATAGCAGGGCTTTAATATCTGACGATTTGGCGGAATCATGGATCTGAAATTTAAATCATTTATTGAAAATTATTTAAATTTCAATAAATTAGCGTGAGTTGACTTGCTGGTTCGCTAAATATACAATATATTAGACTAGTAACGTAAAAAATCTTGGATCCAGGCCGCCAAATTACACCAAGTTACCGTACTGCTTTATTGTCTGACATCTTGAAATTTCTGGCACAAAATTTAAGTCCATTTTACGTTTGTTAAGAAATGATATGCTCTGGAAATGGGAAAGTTGTTATTACTTTTCAATTTCAATTGTCTATAAAAAATAAATTTCACTTCCATCAAAATTTGATTCAATGTCAACGAAAGCCAAGCACATATCACTTTTTTTTTATCATTATGGCATATGACTAAATTTAAATTTGAGTCATATGCCATAATATTTTGTAATTCACTTTTAGGAACTAACAGACTAAAAGAATAGAAAATAAGTAAAAAATGATTTTGAATCATTCAGCACAAAAAACAGGGATAACAGGGATATGGATAAATTGAATGAAATGAAATAAGAATTAAATTTATACAAAAAATGCTTACATTCCAAAGTTATTAAATTATATTATGCTTAAATTTCAAATACTGTATAAAAAATAAAAATAAATTTCATAGATCTGATGATTCACGTTTCCTTAACTTCCTGCTTTTTGATGTCTAAGTACAGTTCGTACATAATATTTAGTTGCATTCTTTTGTTGATCGGTTTCATTTAAAGAAGATGGCATTTAAATTATTTGCATTATTCTTTTGGTATGGAAACAAGTAATTTTAAACAAGTAATATATAAAAAAATTTTTAAGTCGATTCCTATTTATTTTCTTATATTATTTATATATATATTATATTATTTATGATCGGGTGTCGTGTCAGTAATCTCAGAGTTTGGCGACGGATTTGGCGATCAAATAGAAATGACTGGAATAAATTAATTAATTAATTAATATTTGAAAAAAACTGGGCCTAAGTGAAGATTAGTGTGCACCAGCTGTTTGCTGCCAATATTGCAACCCATCGGATCCCTCTTATAGCAACCGTACTGCTGTTTTGTTTACTACTTTTTGCAATGGTTGAGTTGTACATAAACTACAATTACAATATGAAAAATGTTAAATTAAAAATATTAAAAAAATATTGATTAAAGATTTTAATTTTGTTCTTTATTATAATCAAAATTTATTAAATAAAGAAAGTTAAGCTTATAATTAAAAGTTATTTCCTTCTTTCTTTTTTTTAATGTGAATACGAACAAAAAATATTTATTCTTTTGCAATTTTTAATTTTTAGTATGCGCTTTAAAAAAATCGTCTGCATTCTCAATTTAAAAGACAGCTGCAATGGAATTCTTCGCAGTTCTCGTAATTCTTTTTGTGTTATAACGGTTGGTTCCCTTCACAATTTGATATGTCGGGAGTATTTCGAACCTGTAGAATGGATGAAGGGTGAGTTAAATATGCATATATATATATATTACGAGTTGATGAAGTTAGGAAAGGATGCTTGTTTGAAATTTTGTATTGAGAATGGTTTGATATCGAACCGGCAGAATGGATGAAGGGTGAGTGGAATATATTTTTTTAAGAGTTGATGAAGGTGGGAAAAGTATGTTTGTTTGAAATTTTGAATGGAGAATGTTCCGATTGCTTATTTCTCCGTTTTTTCTTTTCTCTTGGTTATGTACTGTTTCTGTTATCCACACAGTCTTTATGTTCAATGTGCTAGCGAAGCTACTAGGTTCCCGCCCCCGCTGCTAGCGAAGCCGTAGGATATTTTTTAAAGTTAAAAAATTCTGCCCGGTGCCTTCTATAGATGCCTTTGGCATCTGTAGAAGGCACCGGGTAGTATGAAAACAACAACAACAGTACTTATCAGTAAAAAGTCCTAATTAGATGGGGAGAAACGGTAACCGTAACTATTCTGCTGAAGTATTTGTTTATTTTGTCCGCCATCTTTATTGGCGACTTGGCATTGTTGGCGCAGCTAGGTGCACACTAAAATTCACTTTTACCAAAAACTGTATTAACATCAAGTGTCATCCACAAGATGTTTCGCCAACAACATCTTGCGCCGTGTTTTGCGAAATGTTCAAAAGCGAGGGAGCAGATATCCAATCATAGCGCATAATAAAGGCGAAAGATAATAGGTTTACCAGTCTGGAAGTTGCCCGCTTTGGCGAATTATCGCAACTTGGCGAAGAAGGGAGTTAAACTCCGGTTCACCTAAATATATATATATATATATATATATATATAGGGAGAGTGTGAACAAATAGTAGGAATTGAAAAAAATTCACCGAAGGGAACAAAAAATCTTTATATCTCTTACCTGCATGAAGGTGTTTTCATGTAAAATATCTTCATTAATCAAATTGTACGATTTATTCTTCCATATAGTTTTAAGTATTTTATATTTATCCATTTCCATGTCATTGAAAGAAATTCTTGAAAGCAACACACTTTTAAAACATGATCTGGATCTTTAAATTTATCATTTTTGCTTTTCATGAAAACCTGCTTTTACTACGCTTGTTTCGCTAGCAGTTAAATATATTCGTGATCACGTAATATTCGTTTTGGAACTCAATAAAATCCGTTCAAAGAAAGAAGCCCAGGACTCTATTGATATAATTTCTTGCAAATTTTCTAGCTGTCCGAAGACAGCGTGATATTTATTAGCTTGTCCCATGCGAATACTCGATATTATTCTGCATAATCAAATAGGCTGAAATTACGACGAACAACGACCATGTTACTGCTGTACTTCATTTTTTTTGTTAATATTGAAATATCGATGTTCATAAACCACGTTAAACTTAAATATGTAAAGTTGGTCTCCCTAAAGTTTTCTTGCGTACTTACTAACAAATATATTATTTTCTTTCTCATCGCATAAAATTGTGAGCTTCGAGCACGTCCGTGAATACCACGAGTACTCGTATTTTCTTTTTTGAATCCTACACGTGATTCTCGGTATGGTAAAAAAAAACCCCTACATTTACGTGTTAATTTAGTGGTAATTGATCATTATTTGTCTTGAATCTAGCATTTTTATTGAATCTAGCGTTTGATCTTTGGTAATTAATCGCTAATTTATGGTTCATACACAAGCATTAAAAAAATCAAAAATATTTCAATTTTTTTTTTTTTTTTGGTCTATCAGAACCAAAATTTCAACATAGAGCCACAACTGTCGTTAGTCACAAGTTCACATTATAAATTTCATTTATTTAAGTAATTGCGGTTTTGAGTTTGAGCGTTTACAAGCGAGTAGAAGTGCAGACCCTTGATAGACTTCGTTTCAAATTCGGTATGAATCTATATTTTAAATTTTAAACATGTGTGCAATTTTTATCAACCAAATTCTATATGCTTTGAAGTTTCTCTGAAGGATTTCGTTCGAAATTTCATAAGATTCACAAATTTGGTCTCAAGTCCATACATAAAATTTTATTCACTTAACTCGCAATATTTTTGCGTTATCTTGTTTAGACAGACGTTAATTCCGGAAATGTGTTTTTCGGACTCAGGCAGGTCTGAAACATAGGGATTCTTCAAAATCATGAAAAGGAATTTTTTGATGATTGCAATTATCTTTCGAAACTCTTGGACATAGTTATATAATTCCAAATGAAACATGCTTTAAATAAAGCCGATAATTATATTTTAGAACAAAATACTTCTTTTTATTTAAAGCATTGTTCCATAATTGTAATGCTGAAAAAATTATGGAATTTAAATTTTCCATCCTAATATTCAGATTTAGTGAAAATTTAATCACAAGAATCTATAAATGACCGCATTTATAATATTCAGATGACCACTTCAAAAAGTGAATTCGAAATTTCTGCTGACAAATTTGATTATTCTAACGATAATTCTACGAATACCAATTCATTTGAAAAAAGTATTTTAAAAGTAATACTAATATATTGTATACAATATTAAGCGCAACAATTAATTTTTAAAATTATCACAAAAGTGAAAAATCACACTGTTACTGCATGTCAAATATTATATTAACATCCTTTTTATAACGTTTTACGGGCATGCAGGTAAGCGTTCAATGGAAATTTATGTGTGTGTGTGTGTGTGTGTGTGTGTGTGTGTGTGTGTGTGTGTGT
>JAPMOR010062595.1:1464377-1515866 GCA_026543865.1 Argiope aurantia | reverse complement strand
GTGTGTGTGTGTGTGTGTGTGTGTGTGTGTGTGTGTGTGTGTGTGTGGACATTTCTTAAATTTTGAGCCAGACCAACATTTTGCTGACCGTCCGTTGATCTGCACTTTCAGAAACATGCTAAGGCTTTTAATTCAAAAACGAACTAACTTAAATATATAAATTTGGTAAGTGATTTTGTGACTACAACTGCAGTTCTATGACAAATACTTGTTCCAATCAGTTGGGAAGAACTTGTCTAAAACATACATTTGGTTTTCTAATATTATTAATCTCTGTTGGGTCATACGCCACACAACTGGTCAAGAATCCCATGATAGTTATATAATTCCAATATATGACTATCATGGGAATGATAGTTATATAATCAGTAAAAATGCTAGTAAGTAATCAGTAAAAATGCTAGATTCGCATCCAATGTTAATATTTCGTAAATATTATACGTCAATTCCATGCAAGGCGTTCTCTGGAATAAGAATCTTTATTAGAGAGTATGCGAGAAAGCTTCAGAGAGAATTCTTCCACTGGTTAATTATCAGATGCCCAATGCCAATAGTGGAACCAAGGGATCTCTTGCTAACTATTTAAAAACTATTAAAATTCAATCATTGAAACATCCTTTGAAAGAGAATGTGGTTATGTTAGTGATATATTCAAACTGTTCTTTTATTTGTTGATTCGTAATTTTACTATCTCTATGCACAAGTCATAAGATTCTTATTTTTTTCACAGGCGCTTTCTACTTTTTGTTCAGAGTTTCGTGGTTCAGCCACCTATAAAGAGGGGGAGGGAAGGTTTTGAAAACCAGCTCTTGTGATCCCCCTTACAATCATGCCTTATTCAAGTTACTTAAATGTCTTGTTTTATCTGTAACAAGACATTTCTGATTAGGATAATAATAAATCCATTTTATAATGCCAAAGTGTATTCTGCAAGAAGAAGAAGAAAATTCAGTGAGTTGCGTTTTTAATATTTTGGCCATTCAGTATCGATAGCCTAAGTTGTATCGATAGCTTCTTGTGATATTGTGAAGTTAGATGACATATGCAAAGGCATTTCTACACATGTTGTAACGTTAATTGATTGTAAGGTCTATTTGTAATGTAAGTCCTTTCGGTTTTCTTGCAATTATAAGAATTGTCTGATCTTATTATTTATTAGATATTTTACTATTTCCAGGACATTACCGATCTTTAGAAAGACATGGCAAATAAGCCATTTGGAAAAGTATTTAGGTGAGTTAACTGGACATTTTTTTTCTGTAAGTTTCTGAAAAATACCACATTGCATGAATTACTTTTTTGTTTACTTCTTTTGTTCTTTTTCCCTTTTCCGACTTGGCATTCCCCTCCCTACTTGTAATAATCATCATTTGCACTCCTCATGCACTTAAGCGTTACTAGTGGTAACGTAACCTGGATAAAAATTGATAATGAAAGAATAGTTTGAATTAATTAATTAATCTGGATCAAATAAATAATTCACGGAGATTTTAAAAATTTGTTATATGAGTATTTTATTTTTTGATCAGCAAATAATAATTTGGATTGTTGAAAATTAATAAAGTTAAAAATAACAAATTTTCATTTTAATTCGAATTATATTTTAATGATTTTCATAAAAATGTAACAATTTTTTCTTAATACTATCTAGTTGTTTTAATTAATTCTTTATTTTTGATCTTAATCAATTTTATTTACAATATTTTTAAAAAATCGGCCAAACGTAAGCAGGAACTGAATAATATTAATAAATTATACATTTTTAAATAAAAAAAATAAGGAAAAAGTTATGATATATCACAAACATTCGAAAGATTAAACAAACCTTGGACTTTGGATATATTTGAAACATTGGCATAAAAGCCTTTAATGCCACGAAAAAATAATTTTAGAACATATTATCATTTTATCATAAGCAACATGGAAAATTTCATATGGATTATATTTTATTCATATTCGTTTTGAAAAAACCTTCCATTGCACAACCTGAACTAGCCAACAGGCAAACGACGCATTCTGTGGTTTGTTCTTCAGATTTCCGTTTCAGCTTCCTCAGATGCTGCAAGCATAAAATCACCAATAATGTTCTCATCTGGTATCGTGCTGATAGCGGCAGGCCTTTAAGCATATCATGGACGGGCACATTCAGTACCATGCCTTCATATCGGTACTAATTCAAATTATATACAGGGTAGATTTAAATCTTCGTGATGGCATCGCACATCATTAACACGAACTAAAAGTGACCTTGCACGCATTTTAAGCATACCTGTTTTCTCAATGGTTTCAGCTGCATTTCCATTAAAAAAAGAAAGAGGCAGTTTGTTAACTGAAAGGTTAGCCAAGCTTATATATGTATGATAGAATTGAAAACGTCTAAAGTTCGATGAAGAGATAAAACGATTAATTAAAGAAGAAAATATAACAGAAGAAAAAAATATAATCCTGAAATATATAATCCTGTACATGTGAAGAAGATACAAATAAAGATAATTTGAAAAATTCGTCTAAAAATTAAGTTTTGAAATATCAAAATCTGATTAAAGTTTCATCCCTAATTAAAGAATTAAAAAATATAAAGAATGGTATCCCGTTTTTTTTCCCATTATCAACTATTAATCACATTTCAGAATTCCCTTTTTTATTGAAATAAAAATGCTCAATTTGTTAGCAAAAATCTTTAATAACATTTCATCGTCAGTAAATCAAAAGTATTGGTATTTAAATCTAATATTTTAATGTAATACCGAGTTTCTTCTTCTAATTAAGACTAGTTTTCTTTTAAAAAAAATAGACGGTTCATGCGCTCTAACTTTTTTTTATCATGCTTTACACTCAATATTCGAGTAACAATTCTGCCTTACACACCATTGCAGATATTTTATATGGATAGAACTAGTTGGAGATAAGTAGTCAGATAAGCTCATTTAAGATGACTAGATATTTAGCCTGGATATTTACTCTTAAAATAAATATCTGGGTATTTTATAACATTGCTGAAAACAACAGCAACTAAGCACTTTTAAAATACTAAGTGATTTACATGAAACTCAAAATTCAAGAAGCTTATTTCTCGGATTTTTTTTTTTTTTTACTATAAATGATTGTTGTTTATGATGAACCATTTAAAGTTTTTCATTTCTTCAATAATCAACAGGAATCATAATTGCTCATATTTTCGGTTAATTGCTTTTGAAATATAATTAGATTTCATTTATATATACAGTCACGCCTAAAATTATTTAAATAATTTACATACAAAATACTCCGTAATAAGAAAACGCTTAGATTTTATTAATGCCATTAAAACGAAGCCATTTCTTAGCCAATACTTAAACGAAAAGTTTCCACGTAACTTATATTTAATAAAAATTCTTTCTGTGATAATATATTTCTTAAAACGAAAATATTGCGAAATATTCATGTATTAAATATATATTGCATTCCATACCTGCTTTTAATTTTAAAAAATTTAAAAACCGTTTGTATTAAAAAATTCCCATTAATTTTATTTAGTTCTAATATATTCGCTGAAATTTAACTTTGGAACATTTATTGTCCAGTATGGTTTCCAAAAGAAATATTGCCAAGAATATTTAAATAACAATATTTAGTTTTAGAAAGCTTAAGCTATTTTAGATAAATTTTACTTTTATTCTTTTTTGAGAATGTTCAAATAATTTTGTAAGATATTAAAATTGGAACATTAACAGAAGTGAAATTTGTAATTCCACTTATATTTATATAAATTTAAGAAAGGAGAAACAAGTATCATGTTTAATTGTGTGACCAATTATGTGGAATTTTAGCTTTAAAGTAACTTTAGAATTAATTCTGTATTTCTTATAACATGCATCTAAACATGGTTTTTTTTTTTTTTTTAAGCTCGAAGGTAGCCTGCCTACCGTTGCCGTCGCCGAGCCGGAACTTTTGCGGGATATACTTGTTAAGGATTTCCATATCTTCCCTTATAGAAGGGCCAGTTTCCATAACTTTTTTCTTTCTTGAAATTTAATGGAGGGAGATATTTGAAAGTTACTGAAGTTGTAATATAATAATATTTTAGATGTGCTGGCAGACTCTGAACAATGAACCTGTTTTTGAGAAACCCAGTGGAAATAAATCTGACACATTTTACACGTAACCGCAATACAAGGAATAAATTATGGACTGTTGTTTTGTTAAGCTAATTTTCGGTGATCTTGTTTGACATAAATCTAACTTCGGTGTTTCTTCAGAACTTTACTTTAAAACATCGAAAATAATCTAAACTATAAACAGAAATATAATATTTAAGAGTTTCAAAATGAAGTTCGTTAGAGGCCATAGTTTAGCTTTTAGCATGTATTACGTTAAAAAAAAATATCCAGAAGTGCCCAAGCTTTGTAGAAAGGGAACTGAGTAAGCCAATTTACAAGGACATATGTGGAAAGCCTTAGGAAATATATCGCCTATGTACATGATTGTAGCAGACATTTCCGTAAATCATACTTGATTCTGTTGTTTGGAAGGTAGAAAGAAACAGGGTACCGATAGTACTTAAATCGGAACTACTGAAGCGAATAAAAACTGTTTCAGGACTGCATTCTCAGGTTTGAACCCGCCCCCCCCCCCCCCTCTCTCTCTCTCTCGGGTTATATGATGTTTTTTAAGTTTCAGCATGCTAGTGTTTATTTTGGTAAAGTTGAATAAGACTTTTCTCATTGCCACGGATTTTGAGATATTACTTTATTTATAATGATCGCCCCATGCACTCAAATATGCACTTTTAGCGTGAAGAGAACTCCAGTAAGCTAATTTACAACTGTTATCATTACTTATGATTCACGTCGCTTGGACTTTTGACATAATACCTTCCTTTTTTTTTATTTCTTATGCTAGCCTATGACCCCCGGAGATCCTATTGCCGACAACATGGTCAGCCTAATGATTGGAGAGGACTGGAAACGGGTTCGAACTCCAGCATTCACTTCCAAGAGGATGAAACAGGCAAGGCTGTTCTCGTTTTTTGTTTCTTCCCTTTTTCTAAAAAGCTCATGTGAAAACAACTAATTTAAGAAATTGAAACGTTAAGAATCGAATTTTAACAGTGTGGAAAGCTTGGAAGATACATAGTCATTTCACTGTAAACATTTCTGAATGAAGAAAGATATCTATATTCAGATGAGAAAGAAAGCATGAGTAGAAAATGTGAATGCTCGCAGTGCTCCTAGTGATGAAATGCGAAACTTAGTGATCTCACCTCTGAAATTACTCTTGGTATGTGAAAAAAAAATGAAATTATTCCGTCATTAAATTAAATATTAACGATGCTTCGCGTGTATAAATAATTGGAACTGAAAATCAAAAGTAAAAGAAATTAAAACTCATATTTTTGAATAACTGCCACTTTTTTTCTCTCTTTCAGATGAGTTCTATCATAAATGAGTGCTCAAAATCAGTCGTGGAAGTGTGCGAAGAATATTGCAATAAGGGGAAGCCAGTCAACTTCAAAAGGTTTGATTATCTATCAACCATGCATTTTGTAATTTTACTTATATAAAGAAAAAAATAATTTATATTTCGTTATTATGGTTTTATTCACGAAATCAAACACCTCGAATTGAAAAATAAAATTTTAATACTTATTTATTATGTAGATTGCTATTGAATTTACTTCAGTTTTGGAAAATAATGAAAAATAAAGTATAATTGGTTTTTCAAATTTCAGTTTTAACACAGTAATTTCCATTTTAGACTAAATCAATTAACAAATAAGGTAATGAAATAGCGGCTTGCTTTTTTATATTAAAGTCATTTATTAAAATAACAATTTTTATTTTTGGAAGAAAATTATTTATTTATGAGACTTTAAAAAAATAATTTTTGGTTTAGAATCGGAACAAGAGTAAAGAAATGAAATTGCGATTTTTATTTCGATTTTTATGTAGACAAGTTCATGCCATGGAATTTTTTGACAAAAATATTTTCTAGTAACTACTGATCCCTAATCAGTATAATATTATTAAACAAGCAATCTTTTCAGCACTTTTGGGGTTTTCACTATGGACATGATTGCAAAGTCAGCGTTTGGAACTTTAATAAATTCCCACAAGGACCCACAGAATGAATTTGTGAGAAAAGTTCGCGAAAGCTTTCTCTATTTCGCCATCCCACGCACGATGCTTTCCAGTGAGTAACCACAAATTATGAGCAACAGAGAAGGTGCTATTTTAAGTTCAAATAATGTGAATGAAATTTAAAACATCTTTCAATCATCGTGAGTTATAATTTAATATAATTGATGCATCAGTTTATAATTTTCACCAACAAAATTTACCAAATCAAACGTAATCCATTGGTGCATCGTCAAATATTTCACTTTTTGGAATTCACTGAGAACTTTGTTAATAATTAGAGAAAATCCGATAACGCAACCGCGTGTATGATAGCAGGTAACGAAGTGGCAAATTTTTCTTGCCATTCGCAGTTTTAAAATTTATATCATTTTCCTTATTTAGACCACTAAGAGCAATACATTTTCTTTTCATATCTGTGCCAAACTCTTTAGACCGCGACCATTCAAACAAGGAGGAAGAGGCGAAATTCCGATGTATCGTTAAATCTAGTTAAATAAATTGATAATATCCCTGTTGTGTTTAGAAATAAATCTTATATTTAATTATTTCCAGATTATCATTTGGAAGCACCATTAATCGATATTCTGCGTAATACATCTCAGTCTTTGAAAGTGACGTAGTTTCTTATCGTGCTACCCTTTTTTAAATCCCTCTGGCACTCAGAAGTGATACATTTTTCAATTGCGGTGAAGTCGCTATCAACTTTTATGTAACGATACTGATTATTGTTCGTTCTTTCCTCTTTCGAATTCTTATTTATTTATTTTTATGACTTCTGAACAACTCTTCAAGATTTTTTGTCATTATTTCTTTGGTATGTATTCCATTCCTAAATTTCCTTTTTCTTCTTTGTATGCCTTTTGTATGCCTGTTCTTGGATGTCTGACATTTCGAATGCGATTCTAAATACTGCTTAATATTTTCGGAACATGCATCCTATAATGATAATTCTATTCTTTAAGAAGCTCCAGCAGCTTCGTTAGCAATATTAATAAAGCTACCCACATTACTTGCACAAAATTCTTATATAATGGTGTCCATTCGTATGATTTCACTACAGCATGACAAAATAAATTTCCATCATCACGCCCTTTTTTCTCATACAAGATGTGAAATCTGATGTGGCGCATTTAACATGAATGGATTCTTTTAATTTTAAAGCTCCGAAATTCAATATTGGACTGCAATGCAAAAATTTATACTAGTGATATAATTTTTTTTTTTTGCTCACAAATGGAAATTATCTTTTTAGGAGATATAGTATATATTTAGGGACCTGGATAGCCTGGTTGGTACGACGTTGGGTTCGAACCCCGCCGGCCGAAGACCATCCGTGTGTATGGTGGCTGACGCCCGCATAAATCTGTTGTAGCCAAAAATACCTACAAGTAGAGACAATACCAGAGGGGGTACTGGTTCAGAGGTGATAGGTCTCCAATTCGGGTCTAAATTACGATTCGGAGCCCTGTAGCGTGTTATGCACTGGGCGAAATATAACAAAATTTGACCACCATACACATTAAAGTATGTATTTCGATTTGTCAAAAAAAATTAAATAATAATTCAAAAAACGCTGATAGGGGAAATTCTGACGCTGAAGGCGCATAATGTCTGAAATAGAATACATAACTGCCAATAGAAAAAGTAAATAACAACACGCCAAATGCCAATGAATATAGCAACTTATTATTACAGCAACTTACAAATTTGGCTCAAGGTGACCACCAGCCTGATGTTCGAATAATTGCATGTGGTACACGAGATTTTCTACAGTGGCTCGCAGCATATCGATATTTATTGTAATGTTATTTGATCTTTAAATAAGATAAGTTTAAGATCTGACGTAACGTTATTTGATCTTTTAAAGTAGGAATGTCAGGAACATGTCCTTGATACACAATGCCTTTCAAGTAGCCCCACAACCAGAAATCGTCCTCGGCCTGGTTGCGCACCAAAAATTAATTTTGTTTCCTGTTGTTCCAACCATTCTTTGTGAGTTAGTGATGGTCCTCTACGTAACTGTATTAACCACCGGTATTCACCAAGAGAAACACAACAATAGACTTGCTCCTATCAACCTTAAATTATCAAGTAATTACAACATCACCCTGCAAGAAATCCACAAGAAATACCCCCAGACAGAAAATAGACTTGTTAAAAATATGATTGCCATACTCCTAGCTATTGAAGATGAAAGAAGCATGATCATCGAAATATTAACCGAGAAAAAAGAAGAATTCGTCTTATTAGAAAATTACGAAGACAGGCCACTAAAGGTTATTATCAAAGGACTCCCCTTAGACATAGAGAAAGCAGATATTGCCAAAGAACTGGACGAAAGAGACTATAATATAATCAGGATATCTCAACTCAAAAATTACAAGATGAAGACCCTGTACCCCATATTCCTGCTCGAAATCAAAAAATCAAGAAGTGCTCTTAACATTTATAATGAAAAACCCTCCTCCACCAAAGAATCAAAATTGAAAGCTGCAGAAGAAAAACAACAGCAACCATCTGCTACAACTGTGCAGGATTTCATCACTCAGCCAGGAACTGGAGGCTAGCATTAATATGTATCAAGTGTTGCGGTACACACCCAACCAGGAGCTGTAATATCACGGAAAAAATCCAATATCCAGTCTGCGTAAGCTGCAACGAAACCGGTCATACAGCTGCATGGGAAGGCTGCATTAAATTCCCTAAGTTAACAACGATCAATGGAAGACCCTCCTACGCTGAGATAGCTAGAAAGCAACAGAGAAATCAAGTCCCCCCACCTGTTCTCCCAGCTCGAAAACAGAACGTGACCCCAACTTTGACTGCTATTGAAGACTTCCAACCATTCCTGAAACCTTGGAAATCCTAAAAAAACTAAGAGAGGTACTCAAATAATTCCCAAAATGAATTGAAGCTGCCAAACTTGCAAAGAAAACGGAACAGAAGAAGCTCATAATCCTCAACGCTCTGATGGGCTAAGTTCCTCCAAAACAAAATTCTTCCCACCGCAATAACCCTGCATCCTGATTGGTTTCTGTCGAACAATAGATTATCCTTCACCATCCCCCAAAAACATTCCTGCATCCTCCTGACCTATTGGCTAAGACATCACTCCCTCTCTCTCTCACCTGCATCGCGCAACCTTTTAGAAGATCGAGTTCAGTTTTTCTCCTACCATTGTCTCATCAGGAACTATCACAGTTCATGCCATAATACCCAAAAGTCATGTTTAATCAGACAGTTTTTCGTCGTTAAGGGGATAGTCCTATTCCAAGGACGGGAGCCCCGATAAGCCTATCATCGAAGTCGGAGAGGGAGAGTCAGTTCAGAGAGAGAGCTGAGATAGTTGAATTGGCTTGCGAGAACGTTCTAACTAGAGCTTTGCTGTTACCCTTAATTAACTGATTGAATAGTGTTGATTCGCCGTGTATTTGTAGTTTATGTTGTGTGTATTTAATGCAAAATAATAAATTATCGATACGTTTCTTGATTGCACAATAATGCATTAATTTAGTGAAGATTGTGGTCTGGGTGAAATGACTTGAAGACACATGTTGTCTTTTCTGGGGTTTATTGGTAACATCAACAACAAAAGGCACATAAAAACGCCAAAGTGTAGAAGGCCTAGAAAACTACACATAAAACTCTCTCGGGAGAGCCGAGATAACACTCCCCTTAGTACAGGAGTCCAGTTCGCTTCTGCTAGAAAAAATATATACTAAACAACAACAAGGAGACCACGTGACACATGATTGGCAGTTAGTTCTTCCCAGGGAGATCACGTGGTTAACTGAATTCTTAACAATTAATACACGTTTCGTAGACAATAAAGTTTGCATTTTATCTGCATCTTCGCATCGTTCTTGGGAGAATTTTTGCAACAATATTTTAAGAGCAACTATCAAGTTACAATCTATATCTATACTTATAATAAAGCTCAATGCGTGTGTGTGTGTTGGCGCTCTACAGGCCAGACCATTCAACCTGCAGCTACCAAATTTCGCACGTGTATACCTTGGAGGCCGGGAATGTGCACCTGGGGGTTATTTTTTCGAATTTTTAATTAGAATTTTATTTATTTAAAAATTAAGCGAAATTTTGGCGTGTTTCTGCTATAACTTCCGAACATATTACCGCACAAAAAAGATTTTTACATCAAGTTAAAGATCAAAAATTTATCTTTTAAATGGTACCAATGTTTTAACCTTAAAATTAAATTTCTGTTTTTAATGAATTTTTAAATAAATATTTTAACTCTATTTTTCAACAATTTCTTTCGTACAAAATAAAAATATACGTTTCTCATTCATGGGAAAAAAATAGCTTTTTTCAAAGTATTGCCATCACATTGATTAAAGCACCAATTAAAAATAAATTAAATCTTTTTGGAAATAAAATCTGCAAAAATATAATTTTCGTCACGTGTCTGTAGGAAATGAAACAAATATGAAATATTATTTTTTCTAAAAAATAAATTCAAGAAAAATTCTTTTATGATCTTTTACACTATCTATATTATTAATCCAATAAATAAGTTTTATTTTAAGGTAAGTTCTGTTTAATATGAACAGGATATCCATTCAAATCATGGCGCCACACAGCTAATTGTAAACCTTTAGTAAGACACAGATCTGTTGCGACATAAATCGTAAATATTTTATTTAAAAGTAGCAAACGATTATTTTAATAATTATAAATTTTATTTTGTAAATAGTTGTGAAATTCAGATTGGCAACAGTGATATTTTTGGAACTTTTAATTTGTTGTTTAAAAACGATGCTAGAATTTTGAATGAAAATAAGTTGATGTAAATTTGATAATATTATCTATAATGTAATAAGATTTAGTTTCATAATAAGTTTGTCTGCATTCTATTTTTGTTGACGCACGAACACAACAGATTTACTAAAATGATTTAAATAGAAAAATGATTATATTTTATGTAACTTAATTCAAAAAATGCTCTAATAAATAACGAATTTTTGATTTTACATAAAGCTTCTGCTGTCGAAATCCCGAATAACAAAATGTTCTTGAAACACTAATATTTTAAATATAAAGAGTTAATTTCCAATCAACTAAATCAATCACTTAAACTGACTGATTTATGAAAATTTGAATATCACTATTCAATAAAAAAAAAGGATAATTTTAGATTTTACATCGATCGTTTCAAAAAAAATACGCCAATCAGCGCGCAGGTTTCTCAAGATTAATTGGCCTAAGATTATGAAAATGTTGAGTTTTTCTAAATTTTTAACATTTAAAACTTCATAAATAAGTCTTAGTTGATTGTGGAAAATAGAAACATTCATTCATTTATTTAAATTTTGTGTGTCCAGAATATTTCTCAGAATATGATACCTTACTGCATTAAATTTAGATTTCATAATTTTTGAAATATATTTATAGGCCGGAACAAAATATTATTATTGATTTCATTTCAATCCTTTTGAAAGCAAAACTAAAAACTGAATTTTATGCTAAATCTGAGAAATTTTTGTTGAATTATTCTTTGAGATATTACAAAAATTATCAAAAATATTTTGTAGTTCACATAAGACTTAAATACCGAGATACCGAGATATTCTGTTTGCAATACTCATATTCAATAATAATAGTAATAAATAAATAGCAATAAAGATGATAAATAAAATAAAACGCTTGGTTTTATTAAAAAATATCTTTATATTTATTGCAATTTCATCATTTTCACTTTAAATTAAAGTTGACGTTTTACCGGAAATGACAACAAATTAGCAAAATATATAGAGTAAATTGAACGAAACGATCTAAACAACAGTATAAGTTTGGTATGACTATCAAAATTTGAAGATTAAAATTGTTTTGTTTGAGAATCTATTAAGAGACCAGTTACTTAAAATATTTAATTGAAAATTGTAGCGAGCGGTAATATTGGCGAAACGGCTGGTCGCCAAAGGCGGCTAGTCTATAAATAAATCGATTGCTACTTCATGCATGAAAAAATATTTACAGTGAAATTTTTGAATGAAGTTTGATTCTTTTCCGCAAAGAAATATTCAGCAGTTTTGGAAAAATTGCTAAAATTCCATCTGAGTCTGTCTTGTCATCACACTGAGAGCATCACATCGGAAAAGTATTTTGCATACGCGGAAAAAATAAAGTTCACTAGACATTTTTATTGTTGAAAGGAAATATTAATTTCAGTATTAAAATTAATGTCTTATCGACAGATAAAGAGAAAAAATTAACTGATTTTTTTAATTCTTTTGCATTATATTTCTTTATCAATATATACGAATCCTAATGTCATTGCTTGTTATTCATAAGTAAACATGAAATGACAAATCACTTTATTTTATGAGAATCTTAAAATAAAAATTCCATTTCATTCAATGATAAAAGTAAATCAGTTTTCTGCCATGAATTATGGGCAATTTAATGTTTGATGTAAATGTTTTTGATTGTGAAAGATCTCATTATTATATAAAGGCACATAAGAAGATATTATAAGAAATAATAAGAAATAATAAGAAACGGATGCTTGTTTTTAGATTTGGAGTGCAAATCGTAGAACATCATTTGAACTGTTCATTTATTTATTTTACATACCTTTAATTTTCATTACAGTTACTCTTTCAAAAGTAATTTTTCATCACATAATTTGCTGTTTGAGAAATGAATAGAAATTTGAAAGCAGGTATAATTACAGGAATATTTAAATTTAATTATAGGAATAATTATTATATGTATAATTATGAGAATAATCTGACCAAAGGATGCTTTTAAGAAATAAACTTACTAATCAAAAACTTATATTAGAATTCTTTTAACTGAACACAATAAAATAAATTTAATTTATTTGGAGTTTAGCAACCAAATATATTAAATTGAATAATATTAAATGCATAAAATGCAAATATTGAATGCATTTAGATTCGGATAATTAAATGAACGTGATATACTAGTCTTAATAATGATAAAATTGCCCTTAAAAATTTCCTTAAGGTAGGATTTGATACCAACCTATATATAACGTACAGAGGTGGCCATAAAATAACTTTCCCTGTTTGGCGCCTTCTACAGCTAAAACGAATGAATGAAATTGGACCACATTTCATATACAAACTGTGGAAGACATGGAAAGATGAAAATTCCGCAGAAAAAGAACAAAAGTTAGTACCAAAAGTTGCCTATAGGAGAAATATTGTCGCTGCTGTTGCGTACGAACAAGGAAATTTGTATATCGAGATGGATAAAGCAAAATTCCTAGTGCGTGCTTGAGAGCAGCGCTATGCATTCCTTGCGAAAAGGGAAGAACAATTGACCCGTTAGCAATTCGTTCCTGACTGTTGT
Source organism: Argiope aurantia (assembly GCA_026543865.1). Lineage (NCBI taxonomy): Eukaryota > Metazoa > Arthropoda > Arachnida > Araneae > Araneidae > Argiope > Argiope aurantia. The sequence goes on along the minus strand of JAPMOR010062595.1, from coordinate 1,502,409 downwards.
TCGTGACCGACTATTGATGTGTGCTTAATGTGAGTCATATCTTACCTCAGCATGCTTTACCAGTTCTGTACTAGACAGTGTAATGCCGTGGCTGCTCATTAGCAAACCTGAATGCTTTGGAGTGGAAGATAAGGCGGGCTGTTATGAACATCGAAAGCGTCAGTTTGCATGCAGCTGTGGAGAACGTCATAAACCGTATGCAATATGTTGTACAGAGAAGGTCAGGATATTGAAAATGTTTCACGGCGTCCAAGAGATCTTAATATTGATGAATAAACGATCATTTTCTGTGTGTTTCACGAATTCATTCATAACTATACTCCCACTGCGCCAGTATTTCCCCTATCGGTAACTTTTAGTATTTTTGCGGAATTCATCTTTTCATGCCTTTCGCTGTTTGTATATGAAATGTGTGCTCATTTCTTTCATTCTCTAGCAGCAGATGTCGGCAAACAGGGAAAGTTATTTTATGGCCATCTGTCTTTAGCCCATTTGCTCTTATGGATCCAAAGCAAAACTCCACAGATCTCTATGTGTTCTGATCGAATTTGCTTTTTCGTTACTAATCAAGTTAAAGCAACTTGATATTAAGCTTCAACAGGTTAAAAATTAGCGACGATTTCAAAAAGTTTCAGCCTCAAACGGACGTATATATAATACAAAATAGCCAAAGGTACACAATATTGTGACTGTAACAGATCTTTTGGTAAATGTCTTTTCAATTTAAAGGAAAACTCAAAATGGTTGAGTAATATGATATATAAGGCTTAGATGTACATATTTTATATTTCGCCCTAATTAGATTTACACATTGCACTGAAATTTGTTTTATGTATTTATGTTCGCCGATTTATTTATTATACATCGATTTATATTTATACCGATTTATCACCTCGTATAAATAAATATATTTATTTTCGTTTGTACAGAAAGAAGAGCATGGAAGAAACAATTCCGATCACATCACGGCGAAACAAGACGAAAAATTGAATGATGCAAATAGACTGAAATTTGTTGATCATGCATATCTTCATTTCTTTTTGTCAATTCCTCAAACTGAGCGGTGTTTTCTTCAAACTGAAAAAAAAAATTGAATACTAATTTTCTTTATATTACACCGGGATATGATGTCGAAAATAGTTTGCTTTGGTTTCTTGCAAACCAAATGCGCGTACAGGTAAAATTTGTCTAAAGTCTTCATTCATTTATTCTATACTCTATTTCACCCTAACTTGGCAGTATTGTAAAAGGTAGAAAATGTGACGTTCCGCGTTGGGAAAGAGTTCCCCATCAATTCCGACTTTAAAATAGTTAAAATGCGTAGACATTTATCAAATAATATCATAAATTACAGAAATTCTTTTGTTATCAGTATGTATTTAAAATTATTCTCAAGTTAGAAGTGCTTAACTGTTAAGTATTTTGTAAATAAAGCGAACGAATAAAACTAAAAGATTGACATAATGAATTCCACTTTGGCTAGAACCGGTCTTCAAGGTCAAATATTTGGCGCGCTTTTCTTTTACGTCTCCGCCAACTCAGCTTCATTCAGTTCGCAACCGTTATAATCTTTCGTACTTTTTTATTCTCGCTTTTTTACCAGCTGATATTTTTGATACTATTAATCACATTAGTAGTTATTAGTTTTGATTGTTGAATATTTATTCGATTCGTTATTTTTATTCACTTCTAAAATGTCTGAAAAAGAGAAAGTGTTATCACCGACTACGCTGTGCACACCTTCAAGACGAGTGAAACCAACAAAAAGAGCAGCATGCAGAAACATATTAAACGTTTATTCCCGACACCGAGAAAACCCTCAAGATTCTATCAATCAAATCGTCGATCAAGTTTCGCACCTTACAGGCGTTTCACAATGAACAGTTTTCCTTTTGAAAAAAGAAATAAAGGCATGCAGACCTTTAAGTACCCATGGAAAGAAACGACCAGGCTCAGTAGGTAAACATTCAAGTCTTGTAAAATATGATGATTTTACATTATCCTGTATTTGACGAAAAATCCATGCATTTTTTCGTAGAAATGAGATCCCAACATTAGATAAAGTTTTAAAAGATGTGAACGATGATACAGATATCTTTTCGAAAAGCATCAACCGAACTACGCTTTACAGAATATTGAAAGATTTAGGTTTTTTTTTTTTTTGAGAAACAATGAAACGAAATGAAATAACTTTAATGATTTATTAAAATAATATATCAATAATTTTGAAAAAATAATGAAAATAAGGAAACAATCTCCGATAAAGTGATAATATAATAAAGTAGATAAATATTTGCTATTTGGCGAAAAATTTGCGAGATAAAGTTTCGCCAGCGATATGCATTTCTAGTAACTTTGTACTTTAAAGTAACCCAGTTCCCCTGACAACGACTGCGATTCGGCATGCCTAGAATATACACTACTGCCAAGTTAGGGTGAAACAGAGTATAACAAGACTTACTTATGTAAAAAATTAAACGCAAATACAACTTACTGCAAACATCTTGAAATCCATAAAATCACAACCTACTTTTCTTCCATTTATTATGTTTTAATCAAAATCAATTTTTTGCTTTCCAATTTATAATCAAATACTAGATCTGCATATTCTGTTATATTAAATTCATGTCGTGCCAGAACGCATACATCTGGTAACTCACATTCGTACTGCATATCGTTGCAATCATTGAAAACAGAATACCCTTACTTTCTTATAACGGTTATAACTTAGAATCAATTTATATGTTTACTTTATTTCTATTAACGTTAGTTTCGAAGCATCACAAGGACTATTTTAAAGCTGATCTCGTTATTTTGAATTGCTATCAGAAAACGAGGACGAGATCTGATCTTGCTACCTCTTTCCAGCTTACAATTGACTTACACTAACAGTTGAATTTCGAGTCACGAACTGAGATTTAATGTGCAGCAGTCATATAGACAAGGTGGAATTTCTGTTGAATCTGCTTTTTACTTGGACTTCGAAACCAAAGTCCTACTCGAATTTATAAAATATTACTTTTGCTTAGTCACATTCTGCAGGTTAATTTCTTTTTCTTCTAACTCTTACGACTGTTTAACAGTGCTTTGCGCAATAATGCAAATTTACATTATTGCGCACCAAATTCAGCATTAATGATTTAATCTTGCTAGAAAAGATTGTTCAACAGTAGTAATGATATTGTTAAGCATTTTATTGTATCAATCATTTCTTGTTACATTTGACATTATTGATAGTAATCGCTTCAGATATGGATGAAAGAAATAATTTTGAATATAAGCGAATATTCCATAATTTTAAATGACAGTTATTCTTATACAAATTCCGTCGTATTTTGAGATGAACAGAATAAAGAATTGTAAGTATAAATTGCTTTGATTGAAAAAACGAAAAAAATATTTCACAAATGAGCTTAATTTTAAACAGTTTTATTATGTTCATATTTTCAAACAACTTGATGCAGAGAAAAAGTGTCACGTTTTGGAAATAATTTTTCACATCGACTCACGATAAGTAGCTGACAAATTCAGGACGGCGGGCAATTCTGGGAGTTTTTTTTTTTCTGCTGATAAATGCAAGTTCAGTTTGATCACGACTGCTAATTCAGTTTTTCTCTGCTGATGAATGTAAATTCAGTTTGATTAAGATTGATAATTCAATTTTTATCTTCTCACAAAAGTTTAGGATTTCAGTTTGATGATTTGCTACTTAGCTTTTTCAATACTCTAATTGAATTCAAAATTACTTCTAAAAGATTCCTTCCAGTATTCCATTAGAATTCAAAATTACTGAAATTCCATGCATGCAAAAATAATTCATAGATATTTAAGTTGCCATTAACAGCTATCCCCTTCGGATTTGGCTTTCCCATTCTAAGAATTGGAAAGGTTCATTCGAAGTGAGGGATTTTGATAAAGTTGGTCATACATGAGGAATTTTCAAAAAAATCTTGATCAATGAAATTTGTAAAAAATTTTTTTATCTCAAAACTCCACATACATTTTTGTTTAAAGAAAATAAATAATATTCTATGTTCAGAATTTCAACCCATTCTTAAAAAAAGACTTTTAAAAATGACATGAATAAAACCAATTAGGTTTTACTAATTTTGTCAAGCGTAGGTAATTCATTTTCATATATTTCATCTTGAATATTTCAATCCAAAAATGAACAGCATGAATATTGTCGACTCATATTTAAAACAATTGAATTATTTGATTGTTTTAACATCATTTTGGTCTGACAACTTTTCATTGAGTGAAATTTTATTGAGCAAATTATGCAGCAGTTTCATCAAAACAATGAAAGGTGACGTCGAGGAGGATGAAGTTGTTAAATTAAATGAAGACACTGCTTTTGATTTCCTTTCTTTTGAAAGTTTTACCAGCATGCAATCAGTTCATTTAATACAAGCCTTTTTGGGAATGCATTTAATTTCCTTTTCGAATAAAGTGATCCCCTCTAGTATATATATATTAATAAATATATTCACCATAAATGCAATTATCTTAGTCTACAAAAATTTAACAACCTGGAAGATGAGACTTGACATTCCTTACAGAAATCTACAAAATTAAGTTTTATGCTAAGATGATATATTTGTTCCAGACAGATTTAGAGCTATGTAAAAGACCGCTGCCATCAAGTTTGTGAAACAGTTGTCAATGTCGTCATCATGGATAGTAATAGTAATAATAATTTTAAAAAACGGAGAAACATAAATTTTCCGTTTTTTTGGGATTGAAAGTGTATGAACTGTTCCATCTGCGGAGTTATTATTTGAATTTTTTTTTTTAATTCATCTATCATAGTGATGAAAATCGAACCTGACAAAATTAAAGAAAATTTGTGTGGCTTTGTAAAAATTTTTAAAATTCTGGATCTAGAGAAGTAAAAAGTCCGAAAAATAATCAGCCTTGAAGCAAGTAAAAATTTATTGCTTTCCAAAGCTTCCTCATCGAAAACATATTTTCGTGATTTTGCTTTCTTTATAGGCAATATTAAGCAATTATTTCTCCCTCTTGGATATTTGAATAATTAGTTAGCATATATGGACTTCATGAAACCTAGGAAATTGTACAACAACGGTTTCTTGGCAGTACATTGTAACGTTTCCTCTTTTTCCTCACATTGTAATTGGCATTCCAGCTAGATGTAAGATCACTCGTTTTCCCACATATAGTTAAGGGTATAGGATCGCCAGATATGGACCCTTTTCACTAATAGAATCAGGTGAGGGGACACAGATGTGGATCGTTTCAAATCGATCCATCATGTCTTCGAGGGAAAAGAGCATCAAGACATCCAGATGCTAAACTTTCTTTCGCTTATGAAGAGACTCCTCAAATCATCAAGAAACGATCAATCACCGGCAACCGCTGTCATTAAGTGTCGAACCATTAAGTCCTGGTAGAGCTGCGAATTGATTATAATTAACATGTGCTCCAGAGGGGTCAGCCACAAAGAGGGATCCTAAACAGACACTCTCACGATCGAGTGGAACTCATTGAGGAAGCATTGCTGAGCAGCTATTGGGTGATAGAGAACTCAAGTTCACCAATGAGAAAATCGGAGGCGGAAATAAAATACTGTATTTTTATTTATTTTTAGTCAGAGACTGGGAGAACTTTCGCCGGTTGTATGGTATTTGCGCTCAATAAATTTCCCCCTTTCCTCTCAAGTGTCAAGAAAGGCTACCACATTATAAACTTTATCTTTGCATATAGGATTTGGCGATTTTACAATGTACGCCAAACGGTAATCAACTCACTCCTTGTCTCTGATAACGAAACGAAACTTCCTTGAGAAAAATGCTGATGACCCTTACCACGTTTCAGACGAGTGTTGAAAATAATAAATATAAAGTGTGAAAAATTTGCTTTAAAAATGTATTTATTAAAAGGAATACGTTTATAATTTTCCCACACGGAAGACATTGATAAAAATTATAATTCTGATGTACATAATACAAATTTAATCTAATAAAATGAATTATAATTTTTATTTTTCTGAGGATTTAATCTTTATATCTCTTAAGGTTTAACTTTATTTAACAAAATGAAAAGAAAAAAAAATACATAGAAAGGGCTTTAAATTCAAATTTAAATGGATATCAATAATGTTTAGTTCTTTCTATATGTATGTATGCTTTTATGTATATATATTCCACAAGCTGATACTTGAAATGAGCTAATGTATTTTTTACGTTAAATCTGTTTTTTTTTTTTCAAAATAATAAGCTTTTTGGCTGGCTAAAATAAATTATAGGAATCATATTAATAATCTTAAAAACAGCTGCTGCTTAATTATCAGGAGAAAAAAAAAACATATTTTCAATAAGAAAATGTTGATAACTACTGAAATTCCTTCAAATCTGAAATATATTACTTCATTTTCTAGCTTATTTACTGTCAGATTTAACTATGCATAATCCAATGTACCGGAAACGACATTTAAATGCAACATCTAAACGGCTGCATAAAAAAAAAATAATATGAAAATAATAAAAAGGAGTTAGAGATTTAAAAAAAAATTAATATAATTTCCAAATAATTCTTTTTCAATATTTCACAATAGGCATTATATGGTCATTAACATTTAACAAAAAATAAATAAAGAAAGAAAGAAAGAAAGAATAAACTAACTGCAAAAATTTCTGTCTCTGACATTCAGCATAGTCAAAACTGTTCCGCATTTCTGAAAGCTTATTCGCAATTTTTGTTCATTTGTATGTAACTAAAATTTTTAAAAAGTTTGTGAGATTCAATTAAATAACTTGGTAGGAACGTTACCTTTTTCAAAATAGAAATTATGATTACTCCTATATAACCATGAATTGAAGAAAAATAGTTGTAAAATATATTGTTTCACAAATGCTAATACACATTAAAAAGCATTTTTTTAAAGTTTTTATGAAAGTAGTAATCAACTTAATTTTATAATTCAGATTTATGGTTGCTAAATTTACTTAGCTTCTTCTTGATCGCTTACTCACAAGAGCATATGTAACTTCAAATTCTATTGGACATGTAACATTTACTACTGTTCTAAAAACTTTATACTATTCCGCTTTTTATGCAATGCATCTCTTTTAATTTTCAGTAATCTCAACAAAAATGGGAACTTGAAAAACGAAAGTGTTTAAATTTCAACTAATACAAAAACTTTCTCATTCAGCATTGTTTATGCGCATTACAGATAACATTCTTATCTAATATTAATTAATTTCTCTAACATTGATCCTTATACATATAATAATTTATTACATTAAGGAGTAACAGGATTTAAAAATGGATACAGTTTCTAAAAATTACAGCGCTATAACTTCCGAAAAATTACAGCACAAAATTAATTTCTGCATTAAGATAAAAATCAAAAACTTTTCTTTTTTAATGTTATCAATGCTTTAATCTACAAATTAAGTTCCGATGTTTAACAAGCTTTTAAAGAAATATTTTAACTATATTTTTCAACAATGTATTTCGCACAAAATAAAAATAAAATTTAATCTGCAAGAGCATGTGAATGGGAAAAAAATTAGCTTTTATCAACCTGTTGCCATCACATTGACAAAAGTTCAAATTAAAAAAATAAATCAACTATTATTGTAAATTAAATATATAAAAGTGTAAATTTCAGCAAGTGCCTGTGTGAAGCGAAAACATTTGAAATATATTTTCTAAAAAGTAAATGGAGGAAAAGATTTCTAAGACCTTTTACAATATCTATAGTATTAATTAAATCAAACAATTAAATTTAAGGCAAACATGGTTTAATATATCTATTGGATAATCACTGTAATCAGCGCCCATCAGTTAATTTTAATCAGGGGCACGCATCTACTAACAAAATGATCTAAATGAACTAAACAATTACATCTTATGTTACTTGAGTCAATAAATGCTCCGATGAATTAAGAATTTTAAATTTTTACATAGATCCTTTACATTACCCTTTGTAATCCTTTTACATGTTTACCCTTTTACATTAACCTTTGAATCTTATTTAACAAATTTTTTTGAGACATCAATATTTTAACACTTAGCACTTCGATCTCTCCTCTCAGGAACCATTCAAGGCAGTGTATCATTTTGACATTTTATTTAATTATTTTATGAAATTTTGACTAGTAAAAATACTTAAGAGTGGTAAAAATATGTACATTAATTTTCTGGGAAAATTCATATATATTAATTTTTTGAGCAATGAACAAGTGCTCTTATTCGGCAAATATTTATGCATCTAATTACTTTTCGAAGAGCTAAGGGTTAAATAAAAATCTTTGAACTTCAAACAACTAAATCATTCATTAAAACTAAATAATTTATGCTGTGCTTCTTCAAAAGTTTTATTGTTAATCAATTCCTCAGCGACAATAATATTATAATTTCCGAACAATTTTGTTTTCGAAAAAATCTTTCGACGAATCACCAGCTAATTCGTCTTACAGAATTATTCACAGCGGCTTTGTGAAGTCTCAAACCACAGGTGCACTTTTTCTGGACGTAGCCAAAGCCTTTGATAAAATTTGGCACGAAGGGCTTTTATTCAAGTGCATGCGACTTGGATTTTCGGCGCAATTTGTCACAATTTTACGCTTGTACCTACTTTCTCGTAATTTTCGAGTACGAGTAAACGATGTAATTTCATCCCCCAGACCAATCCTGAGCGGTTGTGCACAAGGGAGTTTACTCTCTTCAACTCTTTTTCACATTTATGTTAACGATCTACCCAGAGCTAGTAATTGTCATTTAGCAATTTTTGCAGACGATACCGCCATTCTCACACAGCATAGGGATCCACACACAATCATAGCAAACTTACAACAGTACAAGACCGTTTTACAGTGCTGGCTCATCGGCTGGAAAATAAAAGTCAACCCAAATAAATGCGCGTGCCTCCTATTTTCTAAAAAATTGGTAATACATGATTTAGCCCCAACACGTCCCCTTCGTAAAAGAATATAAATACCTAGGGTAAGTTTTAGACGCAAAATTAAGCTTTAATAGTTATATTAAAGCTGCCCTTTCAAAACTACTAAAATGTGTATTAAACTCAACAGCTTAATTTCTCCATGGAGCAATCTATCGATTAGGCTCAAGCTTCTGCTCTACAAAGCTATTTTAAGACCAATTTTAATGTACGGCTCTCAAATTTGGGGGACGACATTAGCCACTAACATAAAGAGGTTGCAAGTTTTTCAAAACAGACAACGGAGGAAAATCGTTAACGCACCCTGATATGTCAGAGGAAAAATAATACATAACGACCTCAAAATTGAACCTGTTTCGGAATTTATTAAAAGAACGTCAATTAAGTTCTTCGAAAAATTACTCCAGATTCGCAACGAGTTACTCAAAATACCAGCATACGATCCAACGTTACCCAGATCTAGGAAAGGATCCAGAGCTGCAACTGATAATATTTACATTAATTTCCCAGCGGTAAAAAACTTGAGAACTTCATAACTCTGTTGCCAATCTGGTGGCTTAAAATTCACGAAATTATTACTGTTTAGGACTTACATAGCTACACGCTCGAATAATTTTCTGGAATTTTTTTAAATCAGACAAATTAAATTCAGCCCCCATAGAAAAGGCGCGCGCAATGTAAGTCCATTAAAATTCTTTTTACCCCATAAATAATCCTTATATTATTTTCAATAAATTAATTATATCATTAATAATAATTAAATACCAAATCTCATGACGTTAGAGCTTTACTGCTACACTGGTTTCATTTAATTTTAACCTTTCCCCAAACTAACAAATTAAAGTATCCATTCCAAATTATGATGTGGAGGTGCTCGTGACTACTTTGTCACATCGCGGAACACCGAAACATCACGACGTTGCCGTTTTAGTCAGAGAGAGAAGAGCAGTGAGAGTCTTCGAATTCGGTGAGACGTCGGTGTCCGGAGAAGTTGTTTCTGATTTTTTGAGAAGCTCCGTGTGATTCGAGTTTCTGTGTTAGGATCCACCCGATAAAGATTTGTGGATTTCTAGAGCGGCCCCCGGAGTAGCCGTTTAGAGCTAACAGCCTGTTAGAGGGATGTTTTTTTTTTGTGGTGACTTATTTACCGATTTCATCGAGGAACTATTTCGTGATCGAGCTGTTATTTGTTTGTAAATAATATTATCCTAGATGCGAACAAGTTGTTTATATATATATATATATATAAGGTTATAATAATTTTAATATACAAGGTATAACCTTATACAGGGTGTTTCAGTGAACCGTTTCAGAACTTCTAAGAGGGGTAGGGTACATCCTGACAACTCGAAATCATATAGCAATGTGGGGTCGGAAATGCTTTCCTGAAGCGGTGTTGTACACAGAAGCACCATAAGGAAAAGAGACCGTAAATGAGAAATCGTTTTAATAATACCTGAAAAGAAGCAAAAGGTACATGGATTAAAGTAAGTGTTCGAAGTTTCTTCTACGGGCTACAATGCACGCCTCACATCTCCGACGCATGGACATCCGAACATTCTGGAATACTCCAGGCATATCTCGAATCTCTCCGGCAGTTACTGCGATTCTTGCAACGAGCTCCTTAGCAGTGTCAACAGGGGTGTCATAAACTAGGGATTTCATATGACCCCAGAAATATCGACCCGAATTCAAATGACCCTGATGTTTTATTTTTACTTCCGATGTGAATCTTAATGGGTTTTACAAAAATTGTGTTATGATGTTTTCACTAGTGTCTGATCACCTAATGGAAAGTGTGTTCATTTACAGTGTAAAAGTTTCATTGCAAACCAGCAAAGGATTTTATTTCTATTTTCTCAAGGCAAACTGGACGAAGCATCCAATTCCATGGAATTGGCAGAATGGTGCATTTCTGAATTCACCTACCGAAACTGGACGATGGGTGGACATGCGGAGTTATCTGCCCCCTCGGCCGTCTCTCCCTCAAGATCGCACGAAAACCTGCGGTACGTCACCGCTCAACAGCAAGGTGAAACAAAACAGTATTAATTTTTATAAATCTTTATTTTTTGTGTTCTGTAACTTCTAGAAAATCAGATTAATTTGATTGAGAAATAAGGTGGATATTTGGACAAGCATGCGAATAAGGTGTAATAAGAAAACCCTTTTTTTTTATTATTATTTTTTTAAATTTAAGATTTGAAGCTCATACAGACTTGTTACTGTTGTCACATATTTATCAAAAATATTCAGGTCACCTGCAATCAACATACGATTTTATTTTTTTAAATAAAAAAAAATGAGGATTTTTCAATTTTGTTATGTATTAAAATAAAGCAAACAAAAATGTAATATAAAAATAAAACATAAATAAAAAAACCTTTTTTTATTAATTATGTTAAAAAATGTTAATTAACTTCAGAAAAAAAATATATTTGTGTCATGTAAAGTTTAGGTAACACGAATTAGCAGCAAAATGATTCATTTTTCTTAAAATAAAGAGCATTTGTTGAGAGTTTCATTTGTTTCTAGTTTATTCTTTTTTATTAACAAATTTCTTGTAACGATACAAATAAAAATTATTTCAAAATTGAAAATGGTTTACTAGATCTATCTTATTTATATCCAAGTCAATTTTTAGTGCAAGGGGGGGGGAACTAAATAGAATAAATTATAAACAATTATTAAAAACGATTGCATATATGAATCATATTGAAAGGAATATCATAATGTTATACACTCAAAATTATATAATGAAAAAGAAAGAGAATGTTTCAAATACAAAAATGTAAAGTTTAGAATGTTAATTTACTGTAAAAAAAAGTTTATCTATTGTTTAAAATCTAGGTCTCTAAAATCTGTATGAAGACATTTTTCTTTTTCTACAAAATACGCATATTTTTAAATTTTCGAATCACCAATTAGGTTAATATGAATTCTTTTATATGTAGTCTACATTGCAGTACAGCTTATTGAAACACCAAAAATTTTGTTTCGTGAAATGACGAACAGCTTCATTCTGGTAAAAAGCACGTCTCTTCCCTGCTTAAGAAGATCTCTTTTTCTTAAGCATACGACAGAAGAACCATTTCCAGTATAATAGGAGCCCATCTAGAAAACGATCGTTTGCGGATTTTAAATATTGCAACTTCAGAAAATCAATCAATAGTAATAATAATAAGCGAGGATTTTTTTTTTTAATTTGCGCAAGCGGGAAATGCTAGGTAAAGAACCAGATACAACATATTTTAGTTTCTTACTTCCAGAAAATGGCTCCAGAAGGACATATTATCAATGCTAAAATTTAGGAATTGTATTGATGAGAAAAGTAATAAAGCCCTTAATTGTGATGGTACCACACTGGAACCTGTAATGGATGAAATCTATTTTTCAAAATTGCTTTAAAATCCTCAATACAAAAGTCGACTCGTCCCGTAGGAAAGTTACGGTTTGTCACGTAGAGTAGCGTCATTTCTTATTTCTCATATAAAATACGAGTTGCTTTCAGTATTAAAATGAATCGGCATCTTAAATTCTAAGAGCACATCTTTCAACCTATTGTGTCGATTGGAATGAGTTAAGAAAATTAATGAGAAATCATACATACAACTTCCGGATTTATTATTTGGCACTTTAGAAGACTTTGTTACTAGATTCAACAAAGACTTTTGATGAAATAAAAATTCATAACGATATCGGCAAAGTAAATAAAAAATAAATAGAATTTTCATTTTTTTTAACTTTCTAAAATAAAGCAGAAACATGCGATTACAAATTTATAGAAACAAAGAGGACAATTTCAATTTCTTTTAACAATGAAAAGTACTGTTGTAAATATTGCGTAAAAATGTTTGTGAAAATTCAGAGTGAAAAAACTGCACAACAATTAAATTTGTATCATTTACTAGTTTTTTTTAAAATTTTAAGATAGTTTAAAAACATGATGTATTATAATATGGACGTTACATTTGATTGATATTCTGGACGTTATCAGTGAAAAATCCTCTAATTTATAAAAATTTAATCCACGTCGCCAATGCATTCACTTTTATTATTGCAAACGAGAAAAATAAAAGACGTTTCTTCTCTATCGGGGCCAGACACGAAATATTAAAAATTGTCGGTTCGACTACAGAACAATTTAGGCAAGCCAGATCTAAGTTTTAGGAAATTTTTCTTTGTGTGACATCAGAATTAGATATAATCTAATTCTGGTGTCATCTGCAGATGATGTATCATGTGTCATCTGCATGGCGACATCATTTCATAAGACAATGGATCCCAAAATTAAGTTTGCGAAGTGTATTTGAAAAACACACACACACACAAATTGATTTTATTCTCTCTATATATATCAGATTTTCAAATGAATATCTTTATCTTAGGTATTACTCAGAATGGATCGAAGCTGCGATTCCTAATTTGGCTGCGGCGAATGCTCTTTTGGTGCGATCCAAAAAAGGGATTAACTTCCGAACGGATTTGAGGCGACCTCGAAAGATGATGTCCTTTGTAGAGACACAGCATAATTAACACCGATAAATTCTATCATTTTCAAAAACAATATTTGTTACTTTTTATAAATGATACCTTCTACGTGTAGCGTTACGGTAAATGAAACCTTTTGTATCATCACTTCGAATTTCAGTGTTCCTTCACTTTGAAAGAAAAAAAAAGGGGAGGAGGGGGAAGAGGGAGGTCAGGAGTATTTTTCAAATAACATTAAATATTAATTACTATTTATACCGCATCACAAATAAATATACAAATAAATGAAATCGATAAACCATACAAGGTTATGCATGTTTTCAGAAAACACATAATTCTTTGTTCAAAATTTCTTGTGTTGATATGATAAAGATTCTTTGTTATTTTACATATTTATTCAGTTGATACAGACTGTATTGAGAAAATTAATTAAATCGTTTAATATATTAATATCCCAATTAAAAAGACAGTTTTAATATAAGTATAATTTGAAGTTAAAAAAAATTGTGTCATATTTTCCACTATTATGCAGGAAGAAAGCCAATACTGAGTTTAATCTTTAATGATTTAAAATTCAAAAATTTGAAGTGTACTTTTTCACCCTCTTAAGAACATTTTTAATAAACTTGGAAGCTCAAACTTACAGAGCATCAATATAAACAAATTCTTCTACTTTCATTAGGAACTCCTACAATTAAAAAATAACTTCGAGGTGTACATTATCACACTGTATCGGCCCGTAGAGCGTCAAAACGCATTGTTATTAGCAGACATAGAGAAAATGCATTGCTATATTTAACCAGTGTGGGCCATGAGTTCACGTATTACTTCAGCAAGACAATTTTGTTTGAATGTTTCTATTCTATTTTCAATGTTTCTCTCTGAAAGTTAATAGCTTCACAATAATGCTGACAGAATCACATCACTGTCCAATGCTATTCACTAAAAGAAAGGTATGCATAACAGAAACACCAGAGTAAATATATGGTCGGATATCGCTGGACAAACTATGCAGAATGAGAATCATTGTTTGGATTACATAAATGTAGTTCACAGAACCAAGTCTCTACTTTGTGTGAAAAATGCTAAACAGAAAGTATGACATCACATCTTCTATATAAAAAATAAAATTCAATATAAACAGGAACAGAGGTAACAATAACAACAAAGCATTTACATAAGTAGAATACTCAAAATGACCACCGTATATTTCGAGGCATGCGCATTCGCACCGGATTAATTATACAGGATAAAACACTGTTGTATTGACAAAAATAAAAACAACGCTCCAATGAGCAACTTTCACACCATGATCAAAAGTAATTGGGGGAAAAGCGAAATACCAATTTACTCACAGAGGAAAACATCCAAAAGTTTTGGTAATCATGTTGCGTAAGCAACTCATCTCTCACGTCCAATCCAGCAAGGAGGGTATTTCATAAATTTAAGGTAAACGATGAGTGTTCTTTTCGTAAAAAATAAGCATCTACCCTTCATCTTTTTTACTAATGGTCTATATTTGCCCCTTTTTCTTTACCATTTTTTAAAAACTTTTGCTTCTCATTTGTTTTATATTTTCGTAAAAATCAATAAAATTAGTTTTTTTAACACCAGTGGTGACATAATACTTTTTCATTTTTCCCAAAAGGTATGCATTATAGAAGTGTGGTTCTGAAGGACAAATTATACACACTCAAAGAGAGAATTCTCGTTATGCACAAGTTGTTTCATGGTATGCTAACATCCAGTATACTTATGTATTAAATGATCAAAAAGAATTAATCCTAGAAATTATTGCCTCCAAAGTGATATTTTATCTTAATTTTTTAGGATTATTTTACATGATAACACAATCATGTCATAAATAAACTACAAAAGCAATAATTAAAATTACAAGAGAACAAACATATATTAAAAGAACCTTTTTTTATTTCTGAAGATAATCAAAGATATAAATAGGAATCCAAAAATATCATCTACTAGATATAGAGATTCAATAATTTGTATACAATTAAAACACATTATAAAACAGTTTTTGCTAAATAATCTTGGAATCCGGGATGGAACTGGAGGTCATTTGCACCCGAGTCGAATGAAAAATCTATCATCATCTCGGTGCAGATATTGGCTCTAATCTCATTCCCAATTCTCATTCCAAAAATTTATTTTATAAAATCTTAACAAACTTAACCTTCATTGTAATAACAATACACGAAGTACTTACTTCAATGTTACAACCAATTTTCACACATGTAAAACAAGAATGTAAAATTCAAAATAATGTTATGCATGTACATAATTAAAAAAATAAGCTCTATTTTCTAATATCAGATTGATGATTTGTTTAACAGTATGATTCAGCTTCGAAAAATAGTTTTCTTAGACAAAACAAATTTGTACATCAAAAGAAACAACTAATTCATCAAAGAGCAGACATTCTATAAAAAGTATTTCAAAAACATCACACAATTCATATTTGCAAAATAAAATTACCACTTCTACTAACTGCATAGCATTTTTGCTGATTAGTAAGAATTTTTGATCATTTAAAGGTCTTGGAAAAGTTAAGAATCATAACAATTCTATTTTTATGAATGTGTTCCAGTATATAATAAACTACATGGTAGTCAAATAACAAAGAGAGAACAATTAAATTTTTAATGAGATAGTTGGAAAATGTGCTAGGATAATTAAAAATTTGAAAGAGAAAAATATTTTTCTTTTTAATTTATAAACCAAATGTAAAAGAAACAAAAGGATTTTTGAAAAACAAAAGCAATTTTTTAAAGAAATTACTTTTTCTTTCTTTTACTTCTTAATATTTTACTATTACAATTACTTCTTTTTTTAAGGCATTTTAAAATTTCAAGTCCACACTATTTTTAAACAGGAAAAAAGAAAACCATGGTAAAGTAAACAAGCACCATATACTTAGAGAAATATTTTTTACATATTGCACACATTACAATGAAAATCAGCTACAAGGTTTCAAAATTATTTCTTAAAATCCATAACAGTAAAATCTGATTTTTGTATGAATTTCAAGCACACAATATTTTCAGTTTAATGCAATGTTCTTTTATACAATTATCAAGCTTAATGGCACTTTCTGGCTTTCAAGCTATTCAAAATGAATACCACTAAAAATAATAACAAGTCAATTTTATAATACAAATATTTACTTGCAAATTAATACTATTAATAAATATAGGAAATGAAACATTTCAATTTTTTGCTACAAAGACACCACCAAGTAAATTAATAATAATAATTAAAAAAAATAACTACACCAAATTAAACCAAGAAACATGAAGATAAATCTGTTTAAATAATAAAACATAAATTTCAGTTTATAAATGCAAAAATAGCTACTATATCAAAGAAACAGTTTTGTAATGTTTTTAACAACTTTCACAGTGTTCTTAATTGCAACACTATAATTTAAAAAAAAGTTCTCTAAAACCACATGTTAAATGTTAAAATATGGATGTTTAGAAATCACTATACTAAGATACTTCCTTTGATCCATCTTTTTTTGTATTAGAAAGAATATGTTTGATATCCTTTTGCATTTGAAAAATATTCTCTTGGATTTCTTTCAGTTGCTTATTCAATTTGGCTTGCTTTTCTTCAACCACTTCTAGAGCAGACTTTAAAAAGATAAACAAAGTTTAAGTTCAAAATTAATTATTACATATATTTATAACAACTAATACATTTACTAATATACATGTGTTTATATTAAGTAATATGATTGCATATGCTGTTCAGAGTATAAAGCATATGCTATGTTTAAGAATGCACATGTATTGACATATCCTGTCTAATTACTATGCTCTCTACAATATATATTTTTTAAATTTTTTGTTGTAAAGGACTTTTTTTTAATCAAAAGAAAAAAGATACAAAGTTTAAGCTTTCAACAGCCCTTTTTAATTGCTTTATTATTTATACTTTTTCAAATAAGAAATTGTTTAATTATAAAAAATTCATATCCATTCTATTTTAAAAAGTTACAGCAAAATATGATAAATAGATCTTCTTAACTGAAGTGAAATAGTAGGAGCATCATGAAGGCATTTGATGTGTAGCGCAATTATTGAAACCAATATTAAAAAACAAAAATTTTTGAGACGATATTGTTTCGAAATTCGATGTTGCTACAATTACAATAAATAGCTAATTTTTTAAATAATCAAGTGATCACAAATGCCTTATTTCATGAAATTCATCAAATAAGGAATTCACATAAGCATAGAAATTCATATATTGCTTAAAGTTTAAAAAGAAAATTTAATTAAAAACATGATTTTTTTAAATTAAAAAAAAACAACAGAAAAGGGCCATATTATAGAGACAAATGAACATCTTCCAAACACTATTTCAACTAGGGAGGTTGAGAATAACCTCAAGTAGTGGCAGGATCAAATGTTGCACAAAATTCATGATGTATTTATAATGTTAATTGAACTTATTAATTAAAACTCCGGTATTATGGTCAATGGACTTTTTATTTTTGTCAGGAATAGATTAACCTTAAAGGAAATCCCAAGTGTGCAGTTTTTGGGGGCTACCTGAAAGTATCATACGTTTGAGTTCGATACAGTATTACTTTAAAGTAAACAAAAGATTAAATAAAATTGTTTTTCAGAAAATTTAATTATTCTGAAATCTGTACAGATTTTTATACAATTAAAAAAAACATGGATTCAGATTATTTCAATGGAATCAATCATGATAAATTAATACATTAAAAAAAACGGAGAACTATTTGAATATAATGTGATTTCATGGAAAATGCAAGAATTCTGAAATACAAATGTATAAATATAAAATATTTGTCCATTTTAATTAACAAATTATATAAAATTCTAATGTATTTGTAAAAATTACAATAATTTATTAAATATAATCAATAAAAAATTTCAAATTTTGGAATACTCCATCTCTTGAAAATTGCATAAACTATTAAAATTTAAAATTCATGTACAATATTTCAAACGAAATATACTATAGTTGAAACTAAAAATTGCCAAAATAATCACAACCCTAGAAAATGTTGATGAAGACAACTATAATAGTGAATTGTTCTTTTGCCTTTTAAAAGCAATAAAAATTGTATTAGTTCATCATCAAACATACATCACTTCAGGTTAAAAATTTAAAAAATGTTCTTAATTGTATTAAAATAAAACCGATGTTTCAAACACATCTAAATTAAGTCTATTTTGTTTGTTTCTTCTAGAATGTTCTATGATACAGTATGCATTTTTTTTGTTTTGTTAAGCTAGGCTATTTAACAATTGTTTAATAGTATAAATTCGCTTATTTTAGTTCAAAGTAAAGCTGTATAAAACAGAAAGATTTTGTATAGGTATTCTGTTGAGTATTAATATTAAACATATTTTTACTCTTGAATATGGCATTTGCAATATGTAGCTTTCAAGAAATAATTTGATATATGGTCACTTTAAATTTGTTATGATATTTGTAATGTTATAAGTACTTCAAATCTTAATCACAAATATTTAAATACAACAAAAGTTTAAAGAAATATTTTATAACAAGTGTGCAAATAGTTAACCAGAGAGAGTAGTCTCCCCAAAACTTTACCGCATACTTTCTAATATATATAGTATGTCTAATATGTAGGTGTCATCCCAGAGAATGCCTTGCATGATGCTGGCACACAATAGTTTCAAATATTAACTTTTAGCGTGAATTTAGTAATTTTACTGAATTTATGATATATTCCTTGATGTGAATATCATGTGATAACTTCTTCTGCGTATTGATTTAGTTTCTTTCTCAAGCCTAAGTCAGAGAATATCACCTCATCTGGTACATAAATCAAATTAGAGTTTTAAAAAAACTTGTGTAGGGATGGAGGCACATTTAATTTTAACAAAGCAAAATATTAGTAACAAAATATAACAGAAGTGTTAAGAATATTAAAAAGCAATTGGATACTGCACTTAGACTTCCCATGATGCTGGAAAAAGTACTTAGAGGTCAATTTACTCAAAAACTCCCACAGGGAATTGGAAGAGAACCACACCCTAATTACAGCTTTCAAATATAAAGAGATATTCTGTATTTAATTCCCAAATGCTATCAATGCAAGAAGCCATCAATCAATCCATCCATATCTTGCCACTTATAACAGCCAATTAAAATCGGACGTATAAACAGGACCTTATGCAAAAATCATTTAACGTGATATGTTAGTGCTTCTGTGCATGTATGGGCAGAAATGGTTCTATTTGGGAATTGCTGGCATGAGCCTAATGTACTTGAAACTATCATTTCTGCTAGGACCTTTATTCCTCATCTTATACCTATATATTTAATCACCCAAGGTATTCGATTTTGTTTACAACACAAAATACGACATTTAAACTTTTAACACAAATATAAATATGAAATTGATTGTTACCTTATTATATTTAGTAGAAAAGATCTGTTTCACTTTAAAGAGTTTCATATACCATGGATAGCTTTTCCAAGCATTAGGGAAATAATGCCTGTACTTAAATATAGATTTCCTCAAAACAACAACAGGAAGAATTCTTTCTACAGTTAGCACCAATTCTACCTGGAATTAAATTAAAAAAGAATTATAAGATTTTAAAAGTCTTGTAAATAAAAACATTTCATAACACCATCAGGGCTATGTTGACTGAACTGGAGTAATATTTGTGTTTAATGCATAATTTCATGTTCACAGTTTCTTAGACTATCATAAAGACATTGAAAGTGCAACTGGAAAATGGACATTTGATCATTTGTAGTAGATTTAGTGTTAATATAGCTTTACAAAACTGTATTTATTCAAAATTACTGTGTTGAAAACCTGACAAGGTGCAATAGCAACAAGATTTATATTAAGTTTCAGTTTTTTTAGAACATTTTTTTCTAAATCGTAATGCTTTATTTTATGCTTTTTAAGACTCAACTTTATGAAACGAGACATTTCAATGCATTTTGTAAAACTCTGTTTATGCTTTTTCTGCTCCCCCAGAGAACGCCTCAAAAACTGAGATGAGAAGCTTACGATATAGTGGTTGATTCTCACTGCTCTGGTGGATACAGAAATGGTATCGGGATAGCTACCCTCTACCAATGACAAGATAATCCTCTGACAGGAGAGATTGTACTGTGACCAGTCATGATCCTTAGAAATCAACTATAGTTTCCTGTCAATGCTGCTGCGGTGTTATGGTCATTCAGATTTATTCAATTGCACTCTGATAGGGCAGAGTAACATTTTGGGGTATTCCTTTTTAATCATATTAATTATGAGCAAAAAAAGTAATTACACTGTATAGCAAAGTTCCTCTAATTCCTAGAAAAATTCCCTTCAAGACATTAAATCAAAGCAATTTTTTTTTCTTCTATATTTCCAAGATTCATAAAATTAACAAAATAACGTTTTTATTTATGTGTTTCATTTGAGATTCAATTACAAAAAATAAATAAAAGAGTACATTTTTTTTTCAATTTATTACTTCCAATTACATTAATTTGTCTCTCTGATTTTGATTTTTGTTAATTTTAATGCTTTAATTTAGAAAATATTTAAAAAATGCAGTCATGTGTTCAAAATTACTTACGAGTTATTTTCATTTTATTAGTATCGAAATTCGAATAATGTATCTTATTTCAAATTCTAATACAGTACCCTATTTTTGGGAAACATTTATATCAAACCAATGCAAATGGTATTCCAAAAACTGTCTTGCATACTCCCTAATAAATATCATTTCCTTCTCGTCCCCACATAAAAGTTTTGAACTTTCACCCAGGCTTGCAATTTTTTCTGCACATGAACAGTTAGTGCTTCATAAAATAGTAAAGAAAATAGGGTAAGCATTTTGGACAACCTTTTTCTTCTATCGTTTGAAACCAAAATCTTTCAGAAAAACGCAATTTTAGTGACATACTAATTTTTATCAATCTAAAACATTAAGCTTTCAAATAATCACGTTTACATACATGCAAGCACACAAATCGACAGACAGTCAACCTATTAACATATTTCACTCAGAATTTTATATAAATCCACATTTTACATATTACAAATTCAATATAGTTTTGTAATTATCACATTCATTTGTGCATTTATAGACAGACATGGATTTTATTCAAAGTATCCTGATTTGGAGACAAAACCACATATCCGCCATTATTACAATAATGGGCTCATAAAAAGACATAATCCCAGAAATGTAGATATTCGACAAAACTGCAATTACAATACTTTCTCTCTATTGTACGTTATATATGAGGAAGCAAGCAGACTCAGAGATTACAATACAACTATATATCTAATAATTAGTATATCTAGTCTAAAGCTTGCTAAAATCTAATCTGAACATAATAAGTAATTGATCCTTTTTCTTACTTTCATAGCCAAGCGTTTTAGTTCTGCTTTTTCTTGGACACCTTTAATATCATCCACAGCTAAGCCAATCAATAGATTCATAATAATCACAGCCATGATTAGCAAGAAAAGTATAAATAAAGTATATGCTGGTCCAGTAAAATATACTTTGTTTTCTGGATCATTGAATATTGCATCAAATTCTATCTCTCCAATCATCATGACACCTGTTTTGATAATGGCTTCTCCAGGACTTTCAAATGGATTCTGGCAGCGGGGGAAAAAAAATGCAGTTTTCTTTAGCATGTAATTAATTTTGTAAGGAAGAATAAAAGAGAATCATATTCTCAATCTCATAACAATACCCTTAAAATAAAATCTTCTATATTATTCGATCATCAATTAATATATTTAAAAAAATGTTTAAAAATTCCAACTAAAAAGTTCAAAGGATAAATCTGCGCAGGCACTTTGATAGTAAATTTTTAATGTACTTTTTTTCATGTCTTTCTATTTATAAATATTGCTTAGTTCAGAATATATTTAAAGCAATTTATATAAGAATAAATTATTCATAGAGTACTTTTTAAATGAACAAATTTCTTGTCTCATTACTTTCTCATAAAAAGATATTCCAATATTTTTTTACAATATACATATTCAACATGTATATATGCAAGCAAAAAATTTATTAAAATTTAAAATAAAAGATGAAAAGAATTTATAAAAAGTTAGGACTTGAATAATTTGAACATTTTTTTTTAAATTTGTGATACCCATTCTTAGGAGAAATTATAAATCAGATTTTGTCATAAACCGATTACTGCAGTATAAACATGCTGGTGATTGTTGCACAGACTGATTGCTTTACAAAAACAATATCATTAAAACAAGTAAAAATGAGTGCTTAAAAATAAAGAAATTAAAAAAAAAAAAAAAAAAGGGATTTGACCAAGACATTTTGTTATTTAATATACTTTTCAAAATTTTTTCTCAATATTTTTACACCACAATTAATGCCATTAAGAAGAGTAACAATATTTACTCATCACAGACCAATAATTGTTACTGGTAATAATTTCTTTGTTAATAATAAATTATATTAAGTTAGCTAGAAATATTAAAATCAGATATACCTGATTTTGGAGAAGAGAAAAGAACCCCAAAGCAAAAGCTACTACAAACAAGAAAAACACAAAGGAAAAGTTCACAAATGTAGTCAATATTTGGAAGAACATGATTACGTAGATGCCTAGAAATGGAAATTTACTGATGAACATTAATAAAACCATCCAAGCAGAAAAAATGGACAATGATCCCAGCTCCCATTGCCAAACCTATATTAAAAAAAAAAAAAAAAAAAAAAAAAAAAAAAAAAGACGAATCATACTTCAAATCAAAAGACTACAATTTTTGATAACGCAAGTTGCATTATATATTCTTTAATCTTGAATATATAATTGATACATCACGAAGTAATATTTCTAACACTTCTATCTCTACATATATATAATATATTAATGTACATTGCACAGAAATCAGTCTTATTATTTACTAACCGCCTTTGGCGACCAGCCAGTTCGCCAATCTTAATATTCGTTAAAATTTTAATAATTAAATATTTTATGCAATTCCAACTTTAATAGCTTCTTCATCAAAATATTTTAAAACTTCAAATTTTGATAGTCATATAATTTACTCATAATATTATAAAGGCCTTCAGTCATAACGTAATATGTATCTCTCTAATTTTCTGTTAGCTAGCGTAAAATTTATGCCTTAAATTAAAGTGGAAAGGATTAATCTGTAATTAATATAATAATATTTTTTACTGAAACAAAGCATTTTTTTACAATATGGTTACTGAAAACAGAGTCACTGATTTTAAACTTTATGGGCACTAAAGAATACCTTTCTTAATTTATGTAAAATCTCAAGAATTTGTCAACAAAATTTTCTCAGGTTCATCATGAGCAGATCGATTAATAAAGAATGTTTAATTTTAAATAAATCAAACACTACGAAAATAAAACGAATCGTTTAAAACAAATTAAAAAATCTAATAAAAAATGATGTAATAAGCATATACAAACATTATATAACTATCATAAATACAATTTAATTACAAAAGCATACAACTAACCTAAAAATAATCCGTTGATAATAGATGTCAACAACCAAAACACAATGAGCATGCGTGAATTTTCCTCGCCAGTTACGGTAACGCAAATGAGTGAATTTTTCTACGGCAATTGGGGTAACGCTATGCAGATTATACATTTTTAATTTCCTTTATTCTGTTTTATTTTAATTCAAAACTACTGCAGAATGAATCTGAAAGATCGATTAATTAGCAATGTTTAATTTTAAATGCATCCAACATTAAGAAAATAAACAGAATCTTTTGAAATAATCGGCAGAAAATTTTTAACCCTAACCTCATTAACGTGGGAAAAAAAAAACAAAAAAAACCTGAAGCTTTACTCATTTGGTGATGGGAAAAATGAAAAGATTTTTTTGGCGGGAAAGATAGTTTTTAATTAATAATTAAAATTCCAATTAAAAATTCAAAAAAGGGACCCCAGGTGCACATTCCCGATCTCCAAGGTATACATGTACCAAATTTGGTAGCTGTAGGTCAAATAGTCTGGCCTGTAGAGCGCCAACACACACACACACACACACACACACACACACACACACATTGAGCTTTATATAAGTACTAGCCGCCTTTGGCGACCAGCCGGTTCGCCAGTATTACCGCTCGCTACAATTTTCAATTAAATAATTTAAGTAACTGGTCTCTTAAAGGATTCTCACACAAAACATTTTTAATCTTGAAATTTTGATAGTCATACCAAACTTATACTGTTTAGATCGTTTCGTGCAATTTACTATATATATTTTGCTAATTTGTTGTCATTTCCGGCAAAACTTCTTTAATTTAAAATGTAAATAGTGAAATTGCTATAAATATTAAGATATTTTTTAATAAAACCTAGCGCTTTATTTTATTTATCATCTTTATTGTTATTTATTAATTATTATTATTATTATTGAATGTGAGTATTGCAAACAGAATCGCTCGGTATTTAAGTCTTATGTTAACTACAAAATATTTTTCATAATTTATGTAATATCTCAAACAATAATTCAACAAAAATTTCTGAGATTCAGCAAAAAATTCAGTTTTTAGTTTTGCTTTCAAAAGGATGGAAATGAAATCAATAAAAATATTTTGTTCCTGCTTATAAATATATTTAAAAAATTATGAAGTCTAAATTTAATGCAGTAAGGTATCATATTCTGAGAAATATTCTGGACACACCAAATTTTAAAAAAAATGAATGAATGTTTCTATTTTCCACGATCAACTAAGACTTATTTATGAAGTTTTAAGTGTTAAAAATTTAGAAAAACTCAACATTTTCATAATCTTAGGCCAATTAATCTTGAGAAACCTGAGCGCTGATTGGCGTATCTTCTTTGAAGTGATCGATGAAAAATCTAAAATTATCCCTTTTTTTTTTTATTGAATAGTGATATCCGCTCGAATAAAACATCACATACAAAAGTACTACATAGAACAAACACATCAAAAGTAAACATAACATTTCAATAGTTGCCAAAAACAAAAGAGAGAAAAATGCAATTAATAAGCAGACGATATTTAGAAAAGTACAGATATTTAGACTGGAAAATGAAATTTTCTGAAATTAACCACAGGCGTAGACGATATTTACAAAAGTAAAAATATTGCAACCTGAAAAGGAAAATTTATGAGTTATTCCATCAATAAATGCCATAAGTTTGTTTATATCTTCATTATTTTATGAGTCATTAAACATCAAAATGGGTCCGGGACTAAATAAACACCCTGTATAGAGAGTGTAAAAGATCATAAAATAATTTTTCTTGAATTTATTTTTTAGAAAAAATAATATTTCATATTTGTTTCATTTCCTACAGACACGTGCGGAATATTATATTTTTTTCAGATTTCATTTCCAAAAAGATTTAATTTATTTTTAATTGAAGCTTTAATCAATGTGATGGTAACACTTTGAA
Organism: Argiope aurantia; assembly: GCA_026543865.1. Taxonomy (NCBI): domain Eukaryota; kingdom Metazoa; phylum Arthropoda; class Arachnida; order Araneae; family Araneidae; genus Argiope; species Argiope aurantia. The sequence goes on along the minus strand of JAPMOR010062595.1, from coordinate 1,476,535 downwards.
AAAAGCTTATTTTTTCCTATGAATGCGAAACGTGCTTAATTTTAATTTTTATTTTTTACGAAAAAAAATTATTGAAAAACATAGTTAAAATATTTATTTAAAAATTCATTAAAAATAGAAATTTAATTTTAAGATTAAAACATTGGCATCATTTAAAAGATAAATTTTTGATCCTTAACTTCATGTAAAAATATTTTTTGTGCAGTAATATTTTCGGAATTTATGGCAGAAACACATCAAAATTTCGCTTAATTTTTAAATAAATAAAATTCTAGTTAAAAATTTGAAAAAATAACCCCCAGGTGCACATTCCCGGCCTCCAGGGTATACACATGCCAAATTTGGTAGCTGTAGGTTGAATGGTCTGGCCTGTAGAGCACCAAAATACATACACACACACACACATTGAACTTTATTATAAGTATAGATAGATAGATTATCGAATGGCGAACTATAGTACAAAAGTTTCAGATTACTTCATTGAACACTTTTACAGCTGTAGTTAATTTAATGCTTCATTTAACTAATTAATCAAGCTTCAAAATATTATTAGAAATTAATGAAAAATGATATAAATGGCACACATAAAACATAATGAAACATATATTCATAAATTGACTTGACAATTCGAATTAATGAGTGGAACTAATAAGAGATACTACATATTGCAGATGGTGAATCATAAAACTAAATCTTACATCAATTTTAAAACTTTCTATGAATCTTTAGAACTCATAAACCAATAAACAGATCATCGACTGAGTAAACAAAAATTTTTTACATTAACACATTCTTTAAAATTTTTTATCATATAGATAAAAATATAAAATATATGTAAATTGTAAAAGTACTTTCTCATTAATAATCAATGCTTCCTAAATGAAGTGCTTCTAATCAAGGAAGAAAATATATTAAACTTATATTCCGGAATTATATTTGTAAATGAAATTTTCACAATACATTAAAATGCAAGTTTCATATATGAATAAATAAATAGTGAGTAATAACACATAATGGCAAATATTTATTATTGATTAATACTACAAATGATTTTGTACTAAAATGTCAATTTCAATATTTCAGGCTTTATTATTTTCAAGTGTAAATAAGGCTAAAGTCGCACCCTATATTTACTTTTAACTGAACTGCAAATAAACTTCATAAAGATGCAATACCTTTTAAAGTATTTAGATAATTGCTTTCTTGGAAATATGCTTACATTAATTTTTTCTTTTGAACCTAAATTTCCATAATTCATATTTCTTGGCAGTGCTGCCACCATCAAACGATGCATCACCAATTCAGAGAGGACACATGAAAGGGTAACATATATATGTGTATGAATAAAACAAAATATTAAAATGGTGCTGTTTTACATTACTTTCGAACATTCATTTAAAATATTTGTGTAAAGATTATACTCCCTAGCATAATATAATGAACATTAGTGATATGGGTAATTTTGTATACTTTCACTCAAATTTCAAATAAAAGAAAATGTAACAATATTCTTAATGTCAAAAAAAAAGATGAAGAAAATTCTTTATATATATATATATATATATATATTAGAAGCCTTGATTTACACATTTAGGAAATCGATCACAAGTCTCTTTCATTCATAAAAAAAATTTGGAAAAATTATACAGGCAGATACGTTCTATTTTCGTACAGTTTTTCAACAACAAGACTAAATATTATAAAACATTTTGATCGATGTGATGAATATTTGAGCTGCTCCAATTCACAAATTATGATTTGCTGGATTTTATTAAAGGCAATCAAACAAATTTCGATTGGAAAAGACGAGCCAGCACCAAATTTGTATTTTGTTAAAAACTTCTATTGCTGCTGCTTAGACTCAACAGTCTTTAAATATGCACACTTTGAATGTCCAGCAGAAGGCTAGTATTAAAAGTATGTTTCTGCATTAGAAAGTATTGTTATGGTTTTGGGGTTCTTACCGATTTGTTGGTCGATGAAGAAACAGTCCTTTAGTAACGAACGACGACTTTTATTAAACACGAAGAAACGAATACGCAAACAACAAATATACAGCCGAGGCGAACACAGGCAACACACTACAATTAACAGTAGCTCACAAGTAGTAATCGGTAGTAATAACTACAACAGTACACAAAGGGGCCAGACAGAATTCAGCAGGAGGGAATCTTCGTAGCTATTCTCTACGGTCTCTCCAAACGATTGCAATTATCTTTGCTTTAGCTATATCCAACTGTCGACTCACTACTACAAGACTGGCTACTCCACACACGACTCGATGCTGCTTCTACAATAAACATTAGGACTCGGCACACAGCTCAATTCAGCAATCGCCCGAGCTCCACTCAACACCTGCGTCTCGCTAGACTAATCCAAATAATTCGCCGTTGACTCTCCGCCACTATGCAACTCTAAACCTTTTGGCCACTCTTTCCACGATTCAATACACGACTATCTTCCGCTTGACACTTTTATAGTTCACGGAGCCAAGCAGAGAAGGTTCTGGAACAGTCAGGCATATCTCGGTTCCCATTGGCTCTATCGCCAAAATTCTAGAAGATTCCAGTATTATCTATTTTGTCGCGAAATGGTCGCCAAGCTCTGAAATCACTGATTCAACATTCGATTAGCATCCAAGAGAGCTCACCGTAAAACGGTCTTTCCAGTGATTGAACTAACCGTGCTGGGAAGCCACATTACAAATTTGTAACAGCATGCGATGCGAATCACCACTGCACAATCGAAGTTGTGGTGGTAGTGGTAGCTTCCCAGTATGTGATGACTAAAGCGAAACTGATGAAGTCGTTCTGTCATACATTAGGTGTGTTCTTGTTAAAATAATTCAATCCAAAGTGAGGTAGGTAGGTATTTTGAGATTTAATGGAGCAAGAGCCAAATATGGATATACTGCGCCAGACACATGGTATTAAAAAATAAATCAAGTACAATTCAGTCATACAATTTAAAATTACAAATTCTCGTGATAAAATGAAAGACAAATAATGGATAGTATCAGTATTCTTAAAAATGTAAATTAAATCCCAGAAAGGAAAATTTTCTAAAAACGTTAAAAGATTAAAATACCAATGAAATTTAAAACGTGAAAATGCAACTCTCGTAACATTAAAACAGATACAATATATTACAAAATCTAGTGAAAAAAAAATCATTGTAATCTTTTTATTCGATGTTTTTCCATGTATTTGTTATGAATAGGGGTACACTTAAAGATTCACTTTGAAATATTTTAAAATCAACCCATTGAGCCGTACATTTTTGGGGACTTTGTCTAAAAACAGTTTTATCAACTGTGATGGAATCGGTAAAAGGTTCTGGAGCAGGTGGGGTTTCATCAATTGTTTCGTGACGGTAGTATTCTATAGCATTATCCGATTCTATTTCGGTATCAGTGTTTTGGTTGGGCTTATCTGTGGACATGGTTTCAAGCTCAGAGTTGGTTTCATCCATTTTATCAGCTGATTTGGAATTAATGTTCTGCGAAGAGCTAAAATTAGAGACTGGCATAGATTGGAAGACTTGTCGAGGTGAAGTCTTCCAGAATTTAGAATTCGATATATTTTCAGAATTTTGCTTGTGATCTTTTTTATATTTTTTCTTATATATAACAGTTTTTAATTTATGCAGGTGCTGCGGTATTTCACTGGATGGGACATTAGTAGTTTCACGTTCATGACCAGTTGGCTGGGGAACAATATTACCAATGAGAGCGACTGACAGTGAACAACAGCGGATTTGGGAGTATTATCAGTAAGCATGTTGTTTCCATTGTTTTCAGTCAGATTAGTTGCAGAGGGTTTTCTGATCAAAGAAGAGTAGCTAGTACCAGATACAGGAGTTTGAGATTTAACAATTTTACGAGCTTCAGAATAAGAAATTTGTTTAATTTTTGTGCTAATTATTTCTTTTTCTAGTAGCCATGCAGGACAATTCCGAGAAAAGGAAGTATGTGCACCTTTGCATTTTTCCCGAGATGTGCATTCCGTAATATTGTGAGCTACTTCCGCACAGCGGGCGCGTCAGTGTGCCGCGGCAAGAAGTTCTTGCATGCCCGAACCGTTGGCACTTAAAACGAACTGGGTTCGGAATATATGGTTGAACCAACTGGCGCCTGTACCCTGCCTTAATGTACTCGGGTAATTTGGAAAAACTAAAATAAGAATCAGATGCTTGGTATTTAGGAGCTGGCTATTCCTCCGTTTAGAGATACGCCGTACATGGCTAACCATCGGTACATTGAACAGCTCCCCGCAGGAAATAACACCTTTGGAGGAGTTCAGTGAAGAATGTGGAGAAACAACGACTGTTTTTTTAGTTTTTAGTTTTGTTATATTAACGTCTCGTTGAAAAGCAATACTAGGGCTATTTTGAAACAACGACGGTATATTTTCCAATGATTTTAGTTTCATAATTTGTACAGATTGTTTACGCGATTGTACATTGACCAGTAAATCGCCAGATCGAAGTTTTTTAGTACTTAACTTCACCAATATTGCCAGTTATACCTCTTCAAACAAGAAACGGAGAGACAGAATGAATATATCATTAGTAGCAGATGATCTTTTGATAATGAAAAAGGTTGGAAAATTAGGAACTGTTGGAAATGTAGAAGCATTTTGTTGCCCACTTAAGGAAGCAGGTTTGCTTTTGTCCATGAAATTTCAGGCTCGATGGCACCTCCCACCACGAAGCCCAGTAAAGGTAGGCAGCCACCGGCTCTGCCCATTTCCAGCCTCGGCGCTTTCCTTAGTGCTGACCGGTACCTATAAGCTCAGAGTTACCCCCGGGGAGTGACCACTCTTAACGGCGAACTCAAGGAGTAACCTCTTCACTTGATCCCTAGCAAACCAACCACTCAGGTGGCGACCAGTTGATTGATACACCGGGGACCACAGTGCACCGCCCGTCTAATGGGTCGCCAAGCACGGCAAATAAGTGGGGGTATTTACTGTCCATGAGAGGCAGGAAGCAAACAGAGCGGTGACAGCTTCTCATGGAGAGTTCCCTCCCCTACCCTCGAGAGAAAGAAGGACCAAGCAGACAGCAGAATGCGGAGGGGAGAGTGAAAAGAAAAGGAGGAAAGATCCCTGGGAACCTCAGGATTGGGACACCCGTACTCACCTAAAGAAGGTGAGCCCCTGAGGGGCAATCCAAAGTGAGACGACAAACATTTAATATTTACATTTAAATATAACTATCGTAGATTAAGAGAGGTAACGCTAATGCATATTTCCAATCTCTCGAACGCATGTAAACCAACAAAGCAGTTTTCACACAACTTCTAAAGTTCAATAACAAATTGTTTTAAGTTGCGCATGAGCTTATTTTTACTTTTTCGCTGCACCACAAAGTATTATAGAAGATACATTTTTGCGATTTTTAATATATTCTTTTATAAATGAAAAAATACGAAATCATTATCATTATAAAACTATTACATTATCACGTTATAAACTCAAACAATATACATTTGTATTTTATAAAAACAGTTTCGTCCTTTTACATGACTAATAATCAGAATTATAATGAAAAAGTTCAAGCTTCAACTTACCTGACGAATCCCTGACTGTGAAGAACATTCAGTTAAATCAGCCACAAAAATCAAGGCACTTACATAACAAGCCCACTCTAAAGCATTTTCCAAATTTAAATAACGCCTTCCATTTTGATGAATTTGATAAATCTGAAATAAGTAAAGTCGGAATGTAATGAGAAATTCAACAAAAAGAAATAAAAGATACATTTACGAAATGATAAAAAGTAAGTTGTAGTAACACAATGTTATCATTTACAATTGCATATTAAATGTGATATTACTGTATTTTTGTTTTATAAAACAATTAGTCTCTATTGTCTTCACAATATAGTAAAGACAGCTATTAGACATATAAAATATTAAAAACAATATATATTAAACGACAATTGCCAAAAAATAAAAAAAAGAGAAAGTTATTATTTCGATGCTATATAATAATGAACAAATATTAAACCAAAGCAGCAATCAGCAATTTTGTCTGACTCTGTCAGCAATTATCGTATCACCATTGTTTTTTTAAAAACTCATTTAAAAGGTGCGCATTTATTAAGCTTTTTGTATTTGCAATTACATGCATTTATTATTACTGTTATTATCGGCTTATTGATATTATTTTCTGTTGTATTATGAAGCTAGGTAGCTTATTTTATCTTATTAAATCTACAGAAAGAATGCTTCGACAGACAGATTTAAATCCGATTTTTGTTGTTGTTGTTTTAAAAATTAAAGGCACTCAAGTCAAGTTTTAGAGTTATGCTACAGGTATAGGATAAAATAATAGGAACACCTGCGAAAAAATGAAAAAAAAAAATTATTAGTAAGGGGTTGGCCTTTTTTATTTATCCCTTATACTTATACCCCCAGGCCACCTTTGGTTTGAATGACAGCTTGCATTCAACGGGGAGTGGCAAATAAAGGTCCTGGTCAAAGTTCACCAGAATTAGCCCCCATTCCTCGTGCAGAGCCGTCTCGAGTTCAGATAGCGTGTATGGAGAAGTAAACCGAGCACGGCCTTTGTTTTCTAAAAAAGCCCACAAAGGCTCAATGACATTGCGATCACGGGATTGGAGACACCAGGTTAGATGTTCCACTTCATCATCATGCTCATGGTAATCATATTTGAACACAGCGAGACGTGTGAACAGGGCCGTTGTCATCTTGGAACACAGGACGTTCTCGCGGAAAGAAAGTCTGAAGCATAGGGCGAAGATGATCTGCGAGAATGCTTCGATAATGGCCATCATCCCCCTGCCCAGACAACGAGAGACCCCAATCCACGGGAAGATATTGCGTCCCACACCATTACAGAACCCCTCCATGTTGAAACCAGGCAGTCAACATGAAATGCTTCTACCGGTATTCGTCAGACGAACACATTCCCTGTGGGCTGGAATAATGCAAATGAACATTCATCAGACCAGATCATTTGTCCCAATTGCAGTTGAGTTATGTGGTCTCGACATCACTGTAGAAACTACCGTATCGAAACTAGCGGTTTTGGAATAGCTACTCCGCCATGAATGTTCGCAGCATGCAACTCTCGTTGAATAATTTTCATACATACGAGGTTTTGAAAGTGGGTATTCATCTCGGATGATTATTCTCGCGACTATCCTCTTCAACTATCTATCGCAACTTCGATTTTCTCCCCTGTTGTGCTTCGCAGAAGATACTTTACCCAGGTTTGTGTAGGCTGTCATAAACCTTGTCACAGTGGTCCTTAAAATACTCACAAGTTTGGCTGTTTTGGACACGGACGCTCCAGCGGGACACGCTCCAATTATCATGCCTTTTTTCACGTCAGAGAGGTCGGACATAATCACGCTTTGCTAGGCACAGAATTTACTCATACAACACTCACACAGCCAAATGTTTAACTGATACCTTCCCTTTCGTCACCACTAGGTGGCACACTGTTACGACACGAGGCAGCCTTTTATTGGACGGTTAAAGGATGACTCCTATTTAAATGGGTGTTCCTATTATTTTGTCCTATACCTGTATATACTACACACGTAAAAATATTTCAATTAAATTTCTAATTTTTTTTTATAAAATTTTTTAAACACAATAATAGTTACACCTATCAACTACATAATTAGTCAGCATAAAGTAACTCAGTAACAAAGTTTATTAAACAGAATTCAAATTTCACATAATTTTAAGAAAAAAATGTTTACAAAAAAAAAAAAGATTTTTACACAAATCTTTATAAAACACAAGGCATACCTCTTTTAGTAAATGTATTACAGCAAGCACATAGATGAAATTCCGACATACTCTGGGGAAAACTTGTTCTGTATTTGTGCCACATTCTCCCATAAAAGGCTGACAAGTATAATTCCTAGCAGAACTATGACATAAAAAAGTTCATTAATATAAAAACAACAAAAGTATGTGCTTTTCATTAAGAATCAAGAAAAATTAATGCCAAAACATATTAAAGTTAATATGCAGTCAAAACATATGAAAAACAGACACAATTATCTAAAGATATTACCCTTTTGGAATTGGAAACATTTATTTTTTACTTTTAAAAACAAAGCCCAATAAATATATTATGATAATTATAAAGGATCCCATTAAAAACATTTATATTTCTGCATGCTGAACAGTTCTTATAAAAGAAAACACTTAATCATAAAAAAATTACAACTAAATATTAATTGTGTTTCTTTTAAATAAAAAATAGATAATTCATGAAAATTAAACAAACACAAGAGATTTAGTACATTTTATATAGAGTTTCTAGTATAAGGGATAAATATAAAAAAGCATACAATAATAATCAAATTCTATATATAGTTAGAAAGAAAGTGTATATCACTTTTTGCACAAAGGTATTTTATTTGATGTTCTAATTAATAAAGTCCAAAAAAGTAATAAATGTTTTGCTGTTCAGTGACGGTGAGCTTTTAATGCAGTTCTTTCTGATTATCATTGACAGAACTATTATTCCATATGGATAATTAAATTTTCTTTTAAAATCAGCCACTTCTCTGCAATAGTAATTATTTTAAACATTTCAATTAAATAAAAAAAAGTGAATTGTTAAAATTTGCATCTTTTCTTTTGAAAAATATTTTATTGATCTACAAAGCATATTCTTGTGAATATTCTTAGCATATTCTTAATGAAACTAATCTTTTAGCATTAAATTAAATAAATTTTAAAATTAAGAATATATTTAACATTGATATTGAACGTGCACTGCTGATAATCTGCTTATTAGCTATCGCCTGATCCATAACGGCAGTTGCAATTTTTTCCTGCTTGATAACTTTACGTCCTAATAAGGCGCGTTCACGTAGTGACAACGCAATCAACAGGCGAATTCTTGCAAAATGACATAAATTCCCGCAATCCTTCCTTTTGTCTTCGATGTTATGTCACAAAGGTACCAGTATAAGTAAGTTACATAATAAAGTTTTCGATCGCAGCTCCAGCATTTCTCCCATCGGCGTTTTTGGTACTAATTTTTTTTCTCTTGATTAATCGAAACCGCATACTTTAATGTGTATGGTGGCCAAATTTTGTTATATTTCGTCCAGTACATAACACGCTACAGGACTCTGAATACTTCCTGTTATTTCTTGATCACCTGTATGTATGTATTAAATCATATTATATATGATTTAAAGCTATTTCTAAACATATATTGCTTTTTAATTATAAAATGAAATATACACAAATTTAAATTTACCTTCTGTCTCTTCAATACCTCCCCCCCTAATGTTTGTATTTTTGAATATAGTATATTCTTACTATTAGGAATCAAACTGGTTAAAAGTGAATTATAGTGTGCACCCTGCTGCGCCAACAATGCCAAGTCGCCAATAATGATGGCGGACAAAATAAACAAATATTTCCACGGAACAGTTACGGTTACCATTTTCCGCCATATAATTAGGACTTTTTACTGATAAGTTTTTTTTTTTTTTTTTTTTCATACTGCCCGGTGTCTTCGGCATCTGTAGAAAGCACCGGGCAGAATTTTTTAACTCAAAAAAAAAAAAAAAAAAAAAAAGACATCTTACAGCTTCGCTAGCAGCTGGTGCGGGAACCTAGTAGCTTCGCTAGCACATTGAACATAATTATATATATATATATATATAAAAGTACAAAATCAAGTTAAATGGAAAAACAAATAAACCAAATAAAAAAATTAAAAAAGATTAAAAAAGGAAGAATCCGGCCTGAAGACTTTTTCAAGGGTCACCCTCAGGCAGGGATTCAAAAAAGGGATTTTTTCTGTAAAGGAAAATAAGACAAACGTCTAATAATGATTCCTTCGTGACCCGAAAATCCCCTGAAATTAGGCCTAAGAGACACATCATTTTAACAGAAAGGAAATACAAAACAGCCAATTAGAAGAAAAACTACTAATAAGTAAAAGTACAATAACAAAAACACCAACATACCAAAAACATACAAATTATACACAGAAGAAATAACGAAAAAGCAAAAACATACCCTCTAACAGACCAGAAAATTCCAAGCTATCAATTGTGATTCCCGCCCATTAAAAACAAAGCTAACGGCAATTTAGGTAAAAATTGTAAGCTCGCAGCGCCACCTACTGAGTGATAAAAAAAGCAAAGGAAAATTCTATTTTTTATTATTAAAGCCAAAAGGATTAATCCCAAACCATACCTTGTTTAATTAAAAAATTGACATTACAGTAATTTTTGGGAAATTCATTTTTAATTAAATTATTAATGAGGTTGTTTGATGCTTCAATATAGGAGTTTTTATTATTGCAAACCTTTTTGATCCTGTTAACTTGTGAGAAAATTAGATTTTTGAAGATTTTAGAGTTTAGATTGGAATGAAAATTACATAGTTTTGTTATTTTAAAGTTGAATTCGTCCCTTTTATCGTATATACCAACTATTGTTTTATCATTATCAATTTCTATTTTTAAATCCAGAAAGGTAGCTTCAAGTTGATTTTTATTCGTTTCTGTTAGAATTAAATCTTTTGGATAGCAATTAGTTACAATATTAGTATTGTCGAAGTCAATCAGAAGTAGGTCATCAATATATCTCCACCCGTTTATCAAATTATATTTAATTATTTTTTTCTCATAGTAATGTAGAAAAATATTAGCCAAAGCACTTGAGAAAGCCGTTCCCATTGGAATGCCCTTAACCTGTTTATAAAAGTTAATACCATTAAAAACGTAATTTTCAGTAATATTAAAATTACATAACTCAAGCCAGTTATTTTTAGGAATGATATCTTCATTTAAATATTCGTCATAGACAAAAGTGCAGACTTTTATTAATTTTTCATGAGGTAGATTAGTGTACAAATTTTCGAAATCAAAAGTATTAAGTTTATTAATGTTGTTATCTTTAAGAAAATCCAGAATTTCTTTGTTACTAGAAATAATAAAGTGCTCTTCATCTTTAATTTTGTCCAGGATAATTTTTAAGTATTTAAAGAAATGTTTACCCGTATAGTAATTATAACTGCCAGTGCTACAGGTCACAAATCTGAATTTTAATGGATTTTTGTGAAATTTGACTGTTGGGAATAAATAAGGATAGTTAAGAGAGCAAGTCTTAGTTTTGGTTTTTTTTGCGAATGCTAGCATTCTTTTATCTAATTCCTTTTTCCCGGTGTTCTTTAACAAATAAGTTGCGTTAGAGTTATATTCATTAATTAAAATTTCTTTATAATGATATTTACAAATTAAACAGAAATTATTTGCTGATTTATCTATTACTGTAATAACAAATTTTTCTTTTAAATTTTTTATTTCGTTTTTCAATGTTTTACTAAAATAAATCCCACGTTCTTTAGATCTGTCAAAATCAAAATTCATTTTTATTTTTATTTCCCTTAAAATTCTCACCTTCCATTCTCTGAAACCTTCTGCAGGCCAATGGTATTTTCTAGATAATTTGGCAATAAAAACATCCAAATCATTACCAATAGAAATCAAGATTTTTTCGTGGTTTATTTTTTCTCTTAATCTAAATTTTGTTCCTCTTCCCATTAAATCCCTTAAAGAGTTGGATTCAATAATTTCTAAATTACCTGTAATAATATGACCTTTATCGACATCTATAAAATCTTTATATTTTTCTTTTTTACAGTAACAATCTGTAATATTTATTTTATCTAAATTTTTTCCATAGTAATTATAATTACAAATTTTTTTCTTTAAAGTTGAAGTGTAACTAAACGCTATTGAAACAGTTGTTTTATCTGATAGAGGAAAAAATATATTATTATTATGTACAATTTTGGGCAATTTTAGATATTCAAAGTAAATATCCAAGAATTTAATCACACAGAAATCTTTGTAAACATTATTTTTATTATTAAAAAGTAAATCGTTTATTCCAATGTTAAGCTTAAATTTAATTAGATCTAGAATAATACTTTTTGTGTACGAATTTTTAAACTCTAATTCCCCGAATTTATTATTTAATAACCATTTAATTTTATTATTTCTGAGACCAAAAATGTATTTCCTAATTTTTTGAATGTTTTCACTATTGTGTTCCAGATAGCAGTAATTTTGAAATTCCTCAGATATAATTTGAAAATTGCCCCTTTTTCCTTTACCTCTTTTAAATCTTTCAGAATA
>JAPMOR010062595.1:1449659-1463977 GCA_026543865.1 Argiope aurantia | reverse complement strand
TATTCCACTCACCCTCCATCCATTCTGCTGGTTCGATATCAAACTATTCTCAATATAAAATATATATATATTCCACTCACCCTCCATCCATTCTGCTGGTTCGATATCAAACTATTCTCAATATAAAATTTCAAACAAGCATCCTTTCCTAACTTCATCAACTCGTAAATATATATATATATATTTAACACGCCCTTCATCCATTCTATAGGTTCGAAATACTCCGGACATAACAAATTATGAAGAGAACCAACTAGAACACTAAAAGAATTACGAGAACTGCAAAGAATTCCATTGCAGCTGTCTTTTAAAGTGAGAATGCAGACGATTTTTTAAAGCGCATACTAAGAATTAAAAATTGCAAAAGAATAAATATTTTCTGTTCGTATTTACATTTAAAAAAGAAAGAAGATTATAACTTTTAATTATAAGCTTAACTTTCTTTATTTAATAAACTTTTAATTATAATAAAGAACAAAATTAAAATCTTTACTCGATATTTTTTTAATATTTTTAATTTAACATTTTTCATAATATAGTTGTAATAAGTTTTATAATATAGTTTATGTAGAACTCAACCATTGCAAAAAGTAGTAAACAAAACAGCATTAGGGTTGGTAGAAGAGCGATCCGATGGGTTGCAATATTGGCGACAAACTCGGGAGCACACTATTCTTCACTTAATCCTCAAACTGATTCACGAATTGATTTTATAATTGGTTGTTATAAATACAGGAGGGTTATAATTTTCGGCTCAGAACTTGCATTTTTTATGCAAATTGAAAAAAAAAAAAAAAAAAAACATATGTAAACTTTTATGCTTTATCATGCTTATGGGTTGATTACAAAACTTATTACTTTAATGGTATAAATGTTGTTAGAATCTATTTGCATGCTATAAAATATTCATGCCAAATTCCAATAAAATTGGCGGAGAAAAATATATTTCAGTATTTAACACACTAATATGAAAAAAAAATGATTTATTTAGATAATAGTAATTTATTTTCATAAAAAAACCTCCTTTGATACCAGAATCAAATGTGCTTATTTCAATAAAAAGTAGAAAATCCAAAGCAGCCATTCAGCATTAGCATAAGCTTACCAGCAGTGAGAATCCTCAGGATCGTTAAAAGTCATAGGGCAAGGAGGTACGGCCGTCACAACATACCCGGTAAGGAAAATTAAGAAAAGAATAAAAACAAGGAGGTTGCTATAATAAACATAACGCCCATAATACTGCCACTTTCGCTTCAGCAGGCTTTCACACAAAGGATGGCTTAAAAGATTTTCACGGCCATAAGAAACCTGAAAAATTTCCCAGAGAAAGAATTAATGTGAGAAAAGGTCATCACTCTATAAAACTGAGATTATTCAAAAAGCAAATACAAAAGAAACCACTTTCTCGAAACATTTAAAAACTTTTTCAATTTTTATGACCAAAGTTTTTATGACTGATCATATTTACAAAATGTATGAAACTACAATTACAAAAAAAAAAAAAAAAAAGAAAGAAAAATAGCTAAGCATTGGTAGTTAATCCATATAGCATTGTAAATCTGACTAAAATGACAAGCCATCTGATGGTTACGAGAATTTTTTCTATATATTAAATTAATATAAATGTAATTTTGTAAAATTGCTATAATGTTTTGTAATATTTCTATGTAGTATGTAGATAATACAGACATTCCTGCATTTTTATTATGAAATATAAATAGTGCTAGCTTTAATGGTTTTGCTTTAATTAGAACCTATGCAATGTAACACAGGTGAAGGAAAAAAAAAACAACCTTTGAATACAAATGACATTTTCTTATTATGATTAAAATTCAAATGAATTAGGAATATATAAAAATGCAAAAAAAATCCCAATATTTTTTTTATTTTGCTTGATTATTTTTTTTAATAAAGTGTAATGAGATCACCATAAATTGATTTGTTTGATAATCAGTGTAATTTGAAAACAATGAACAAAAATATCAAGATATAAAAAAATTCTGAATGATATTATGCTGTATATCATCATTTATTATCTGATTTATACTGATGTATGACATTTCATTCTATAAATTTATGCATTAACACAATATCAATATTTTCAAAGCCTATACTTAAGCATAAAACCATCCAAGTCGATCCTTCTTATATTACCTCACACTATTTCATTAACAATGAAATTTTATTGATTTTTTAGGGCAGTTTTTTGTTATAAATTCCAAACCTGAAGGTGTTTTTTTTATAAGATTGATTATAGTTTCTGAGGTAAACAGAAAATTAAATTTCAATATTGATACGTACACTGCACTTAAATTTCATTGAAATTGTATCAAGTGCAATAATATAATTAAATCAATGAAACAAATCAACTTATTTAAAGAATAAAATTGAAAATAATAATAATAAGTAAAGTAAAGAAATCTCAACAACCAAAATAGATCAATAATAAAGGTACTTTACAAAGTAATGGTATGTTAAAAAATACTTAGAGATATTGCATTAAGTCTAATAAAGTGAAAACTAAATAAGCTGACTAAAAAAATCATGAAAGAGCCCTTATAATTCAATTTCCTTCTGCAGTGAAAATGTTTGACATTCCAGCAGTAATCTGCAGTTCTATCGCTTTTCTTATTCTGGTGGAACTTTTTCTTGTATTCTTAACTAAAATTACTGAGAGTGTCAGAAATGTGCAAAACACTTTGTAGAAAAAGCACCTTTTTGCCCATATTACCACCTGATTTTTAAAAACTTTTGTACATGCATTAAAAATTTTTTTCCCCATTTCTATACTTTGTGGCTACCTGAAAATAAAAATAAACCAAGCAAAAGATGCAATATCAGCAGCAAATGTTAAAAATTTGGAATTTTAACAAGTATGTGAATTTTTGGACAATAAAAAACTTCCTACCTAGAACTTTTCATTGGAAACAGGTTACAAATTTATTGGGAGAAATTTATTGAGCATCCAATTAAACTGTTTTATATGAGCTAAATTAAGAATCAGCTTATTTCTGTCGACCAATGGCTCTCTAAAATATTTGCTATATTTAAGTCCACATTTTTTCTTAAAAGGTCCACATTTTTTCCCAACAATCTTCATTTGTAAAAGCAAATGAAATGAAGATAATTTATGTATTTGCTTTATTGTCCCAATAAAAAATTAATCATCTGTAGATCAACATAAATGATCAGGAATGTTGCTAGTGAAAGGGCTTTTGCAGACCATTTTAATATTTTTCCTTAAATTTTAAAGAATGAACATTTATCAGTGAAGAAAAGTGATTGACAGTTTGAAACCACATATCAAATTACTGTTTAAACTACCCATAAAAACCCTCCAATCTTTAGGATCATATTCTATTCTCAAGTGAAAAAGAAACTGAGAAATATTATGGTAATGAACGAGTCCTCCATGTTGATTAAAATACGAGAGATTTTTCTACTTCTTTGTTTTATAGGCCATAATTTTTACATTAGGATTTAGTGCTTTTAAAAAAAATATATTTATTTAATCTAGTTACTAAAAGTGCTGCACCTTGTTTTGGCATGCCAAGTTCTAGTATCAAAGCATCAATCCATTTAACTCTATTGGATTATTGATATATAAATAATATAAACAAACAAAAAATATAAATATTGAAATTAGCAGCAAACAATTGAAGCTATGGATATCATTAAAATGCTGAGAATAAGCCCAATTTCAAAATCTAGACCAAATTCAACAGCTTCATAATACTTAAAATCATTTAAACATCTCCGGTAAGTTTTTGATGGTAACTTCATTATTGTTTTTTGTTGTTAGCTTTGTCCTTGGAGGAGTCTTAATATGTGTTACCAAATAAGAAAAAAAAATAATAATAACACTCACACATTCGTTTTCAGGTAAAGAAGGGTTATAACTACTTCCTTTTGAGTGTTGTTACTATATATCTATATAACAATTATAATTAATATAGAATATTCAAAGGTTTATTAACAAATAAAAAAAATTACTTTTCACTATTTCTTTTTTAAATTACTAATCACTTTCAGCAACCAGCTGATTCATTGGAAATATTGTTATATTTAATTTCAAATTTCTTAATTTTTCAATAATTTCCTTAATTTTTAATTAAAATTTCAAAAACAACACACATTTTAATTTATTTCTAATAATTCTTCTAATTTGGTTAAGTTCATTTGTGTTTTAGTTGTAGCAGCATCAGCACTCTCTAAATACAATGTATATTTTATTATATAGATTCAGGAAATTATTATAAAGGCGAATTTTCATATTGATTATTTTTGGATTGAGAGTTTCTTATTCCTGCATCCGGCTGGAATTAAGCTGAATTTGCACTTTTCCACTAAATGCATCCTTTAAAAATATTTTCCTTTTTGGATTTGATTTGAGGATTCCGGATTGTTGAGGAAAAAGAGATTTCTTTCCTTTCAGGTACCAATAAAATAAAACTATGCAAAGACCAATTAAAGAATTTCTCATAGCGCATCGCTCGTTGAGCGCTTTACCAAGGGGCACTGTGGATAGCTTTGTATTTGGGGCATCCATAGATAAAAAGTTACTTGCACAACTGCTTTGTTCAAAAAAATATTCAGTTTGTGATAGCAAAAAAATGTAAGACGTCCGCTAGCAAATAAAGAACAAATTAAAAACGAAATTTCAAATCTGGAATTGTTCTGTAAAAACAAAAATCTTATTTATTTGTTGAATTGTAAAGAATGCAATTTGAATTACATAGGACACGCTAGTACTGAACTAAATAAACAAATAAATGGCCACAGATCTGCTATTAAAAACTTTATTAAAAATTAGTCTTTTGACTATGAGCTACTACATTTCCAATGTCATAATTTTGATAATATTAATATTTACATTCTGGAAGATAATATTATTGATTTAAACAGAAGATTAGACTTGGAAAATATTTACATTTGTAATTTAAAAACATTGTTTCCTTATGGACTTAATAGTAAGTTAAATGGAGAAGGTTAGGTAGGGGGATTTGGATAACATTTGTATTTATAACAAACTTAACATCTCTAAAAACTTTCTAGATAAGGAAAACAAAAGTAAGAGATTTAAGAGAGGAAAAGGTGGAGGCGGCAATTTTGATATATCTGAGGAATTTCAAAATTTGTGTAACTTGGAACATAATAATGAGAACATTCTTAAAATTAAGAAATATCTTTTTGGCTTTAGGAAAAATAAAATTAGATGGTTTATTAATAACAAATTTGAAGATTTAAAATTTGAAAATTCTTTCACTAAATTCATAATTCTAGATCTAATCAAATTCAAGCTTAATATAGGGAAAAACAATTTACTATTTAAAAATAAAAGTAATTTCAATAAAGAGAACTGCATGGCGAGATTTTTGGATATTTGCTTCGAAAACCTATAGTTACCTAAAATTATGCACAACAGTAAAGAATTTTTTATTGTAAAGGATAACGCAATGGTTTCAATTGCATTTAGTTATTCAGCAACTTTAAGAAAAAGAATCTGTAACTATAATTACTATAGCAAAATTTTAAATAAAGATAGACAAAACAGATTGCAATTGTAACAAAGACATTTATAAAGATTATATAGATGCTGACAAAGGACATATTAGAACAGGGAATTTGAAAATTATAGATTCCAACTCTTTAAGAGATCTAATGGAAAGGGGAACAAAATTTAGATTGAGAGAAAAAGTAAACATTAAAAATATCTTAATTTCTATTGGACAAGATTTGGATATTTTTATTTCTAAATTATCTAGGAAATATAATTGGCCTCCAGAAGGTTTCAGAGAATGGAAAGTAAGGATTTTAGAAGAAATTAAAACAAAATTTAATGCAGATAATGTTAGAACTAAAGAATGAGGAATTTATTTTAACAAATCCTTGAAAAAAGAAATAAAAGATTTAAGAGAGGTTTGTTATTACAGTAATAGATAAATCAGCAAATAATTTCAGTTTAATTTGTAAATATTATTATAAAGAACTTCTAATTAATGAATATAACTCTAATTCGACTTACAAATTAAATAGTACCGGGAAAAAGGAATTGGATAAAAGGATGCTAGCTTTCGCCAAAAAAACTAAAATTAAGACTTGCTCTTTAAACTATCATTATCTGTTCTCAACAATAAAATTTCATAAAAAAACAATAAAATTTAGATTTGTAACTTGTAGCACCGGTAGTTACAATTACTATATGAGAAAACATTTATTTAAATACTTGAAAATTAGCCTAGATAAAATTAAAGATGAAGACAACTTTATAATCAATAGTAACAAAGATATTTTGGATTTTCTAAAGATAACAATATTAATAAGCTTAATACTTATGATTTTGAAAATTTGTACACTAATCTACCTCATGAAAAATTAATAAGTCTGTACTATTATATATGACACATATTTAAATAGAGATATTATTACAAAAAGTAATTGGCTAGAGTTATGTAAATTTAATATTAAAGAAAACTATGTTTTTAACGGAATTAATTTTTATAAACAAGTAAAGGGAATTCCAATGGGAACAGCTTTTTCAAGTGCTTTAGCCAATATTTTCCTACATTATTATGAGAAAGAAATAATCAAGCAAAACTTAATAAAAGGCTGGAGATATATTAATGAATTAATTTTGTTAAATTTTGATAATCCTAATGGTGTTATTAATTGTTACCCAAAAGATTTAGTTTTAACTCAAACAAACAAAAATCAACTTAAAGCTAACTATTTAGATTTAAATATAGAAATTTCCAATGGAAAAACTTTAATAGGTATTTATGATAAAAGGGATGAATTTAACTATAAAATAATTAAACTTAGTAATTACCATTCTAATTTAAACTCTAAAATTTTCACAAATTTGATATTCTTATAATTTAACAGGATTAAAAAAATTTGCAATAATAAAATTTCTTATATTTTAGCAACAAACAATTTCATTAAAAACTTAATTACTAATGAATTTCCCCAAAACTTTTGCAATATAGAAGTTTTAATAAGAGAAAATTTATCTAATTTCTGACTTCATCCAGTTTATTCACTTTGAATTTTAACTCAACAGATGGCACTTCAATTATGATGACGTTGCATTATGACGAAATGTGGTAAGCGTATATAGCTTTAAATGCGGAAAAATTAAATTTAGTTTAATTTAACGAAGTGCATTTGCACTAACAGGCTTTTTTGCCCCACACTGTCTTTTGGAATTGTATTTTCAATTGGTAATTGTTTTAATTTCTTATTTAAATGAATTTCGTTTTATTTTCATGGTCTTTTGTTGTTTGATTTTCTGTGTTCCTACTTGGATTAAAAAATTTGGAAATGAGTTTACTTGTTATTGTATAATAATCTTTAATTTTGTGATACTAATTTTATCTCCAAAACTTCAATTTTCTGGGATTTTCAGGTCCCGAGGGGTCAGTTTGTTGGACGAAAGTCAGACCCCTCACAGAAAAAATCCCTGGTTTGAATCCTTGCCTGAGGATGAACCTTGAGAAAGTCTACAGGCCAGATTCATTTTATCTTTCTTTTTTTTTCCTTGGTTGTAAACTTAATATTTATTTCTAATAATTTTTCTAATTTGGTCATGTTAATAACCCTATTACTTGCTCAGATCAAGAGTTAAGAACCTTGAGTTCATGAACTTCTTGTCACCTCCTTCAAACTGGCAAATCAGTGTGTTGGTGCTCTAGAGGCAGACTATTTAATCTA
The DNA here is from genome assembly GCA_026543865.1 of Argiope aurantia. Lineage (NCBI taxonomy): Eukaryota > Metazoa > Arthropoda > Arachnida > Araneae > Araneidae > Argiope > Argiope aurantia. The sequence continues at coordinate 1,456,264 of JAPMOR010062595.1, read as the reverse complement.
TATATAATTGAATATATATCGTAAGGGATGTAAATGCACATCTTGGAGCAATTTTGTTGAAATTTCAATTGGAATTTTTAAATAAAAATTAAGCTAAATTTTGGCTTTTATTCATAATTTCTGAAAATATGATTGTGTAAAATTCACGTTTGTACAAGTTCAAGATTTATTCCTTTTTTCAACGATATTGATTTAATAATCATAGAAATCTTTCTTAATTTTTGATAATTTATATTATATTATATTTCACTAATTTCTAATAATATATTACATTGTTGCCCTAAAGATTCAAACCAATTTCATAGTTTCTTTAAATATTTAATGCATAATTTTCTTCCACTGCTGAAAGCTAAGGAAGAATGAATCTTTTTAATAACTGCATGCTTTATAAGATGACTAAAAAAGGAAGTTACAATGAATTTAATTCAAAAGAGATGAACCAGAAATTTGCATTTTTAATAATGCTATGATATTATGGGACTATTCCCATTTAAAAAATATGTACACAACAAGAGAATTTAAGGAAGGCAAATTAGCATGGCTTCAATACCAGACAATATAGCAAAATCCTGGACATGAAGCTATATTTAAACGATTTATACGAACTGAAATATAATCAATATTCCTGGCAAATCAGCTGGTTGACTAGTCTAGAGGCAACTAGTCTTTATTATATGCTGTATTTATATTATTTGGTGAAATTTAATGCGTCCCAAAACATTTAAAAATATATATACCAAAAACACTTACCATCAGCATTAAGGGATGATTGTACTTCAGAATTTCTTTATCTTTTACATATGGTTTAACATTTTTCTTCACAAAACCACAGTCATCATAAATATTTGATCCTGTTAAATAAATTACTTTTAATAAAATAAAGTTAGCAAATAGTATATCCTTTAATGAAAAAATATTTTACCAGTCAAAACACTTTCTCCTGATTGTGATGATGTATCACTTTGTTCATTATCATCATACAAAAATGGTTTATAGCATGCAAACATATCATCAAGAAATTCATAATTAAACGTCACTTGATAATGAGGATGATCTTCTGGAAAATGATTTTCTTCTATACACCGGCTAAGGACATGTTCAGCAGCATCTACAGAAAGAATAGAAAAGTGAAGAAAAATTTCACATGAGATTTCTTTATTTTAACACTTTGCAGATAAGCATTACTTTTCAATATATTTTAATATATAATGAACTATATATATATAATTAACTATCAATTAATTTAATATATAATTAATTTTTCAATATTTTTTTAAAAATATATAATCAGCAAATCCAGTTATTGCATGCAATTGCAACCAGGGTATATGCTTATTATGCAATAAAAATAAAATTTCCTTATTTAAAAAAATGTCCTTTTTAAAGCAATAATCAAATTTAATTAATAAAATATTTGGTCAGATTTTAACCTTTTTTGGCAATATTATCCATAAATACCAATGCACAAAAATTATATTTTCATCATTTCAAAATTTCAAAAATATCTTTATAATGACACCAATATAATTGGTATGAAATTTTTTGCTAAATATTAATAATTTTTTAGAAATTTTTTTTTGCAAAATGTTTAGCAATAATTTTCAGCACTGCACTGAATTTCAAATTGTTTCATAAAATATTTTAAAAGCATGTTTTTCCTTTTTGAAAATTGAGAAAGAAAGATTCCATTTATAATTCATGCAGTTTGCAGCAGAAACAAACAAACAAACAAAAAAAAATAATAATTTTGAGTATAGCAAAAGACAGCTTGAAATAGAAAAATAGATTATCCACACATTTATGCTTCCATTGTGGCATTTGATTCCATTTGGTAAGCTCATGTGCTTAATAACTAGAACAGGTGTAAATCCATTAAAATAATACGGCTTTATGAATAACACGGTTTAAAAATACTTTGGAAGAGTACTATAAGTGAATCATAAACAAGTTAAGCATGAGAGATTTATATGAACTTAAACAGCACCAATTTTCCCAATGAGCTAGCTGGTCACCAAAGGTGAGTAGTATTTAATAAAATGCACCAATTACACTTAAAAGATACATTTTTATCTAACCATCTCTTATCCCATAATTTAGAATTCATTAATAGGCCATCATATTTAATGCATTATATACAATCATTTTGAAGAAGAAGAAGGGGGGAAAAAAAAACAAGAATCTTGACCAAATTAAGATTTATAATTAAAGTAATATTTTTTAATGTTTTATAAGCAATTAATATATAATTAATGGATTAGAAATAAATAAATACTAAATAAATAAATGTGCATGAAAATTGGACAATAAAATATAATAGCAAAAGACTGAATCACTATTAAAAAGTTAGTTTCAGATAAAATTAAATATTTTGTAAGGAAATTTTTTTTTGTGAAAAATTCTTACCTGGCATGTGACGTATAAGTCTGCGCAAAGGTGTTTGATGGATACCAAATTTATTCTCATTTGTTTCATTACGAAGAACAGCTTCCCATTTGACATCTGACAATATTTCTATAGCAACTTCTCTGCATAAAAAACACATACTTGAAAATGGGATAAGGAATGATTGAATAACCAAACTTTAACCCTGAAGTGTGTAATAAGGTAGAAAGAAACTGCAAGAACACAGAAAACAAATTATGACTACTTCAAATGCAGAATGGAAGAAAAGAAATTTCATGAGAAGAGAAAAAAGGATAAGTACCAAATTATTTAAAGCAAAGATAATACTAAAAAGGAAGGAGGGAATATAAGCATGAAAAATAAAATATCATGTGGTTATATTAGTAAAATTCTACAGTATTGCATTTTTAAAATGAAAACTCCTTTCTCTGCTGCAGTATTAAAAAGAAATCAGCTAGAAACTATCATTTATACTATAAACTGTATCATATGCATATTAATAATTATAAGTTAATTTTAATTTATTGCACAAACTAAGCAAGATACATGAAATTTTCTTCAAAACAAAAATTCAATTTCAAATAAGAATACAACAAAATTTGAAAATGGTATGTAACACTGCAAAAGAGCAAAATTTGGTATATAAAATTCTAATAAAAATAAAATTTATCTTAAAAAAATGTTGTCTTCAATTTGCATAAAAGGCCCTAAGTTCTTATTTATTTATATTTATAATTGACCTAAATTTTTCTTTATGTTGCATTAGTTTTTAGTTTCTAATTGGATATAGTTTCTTTCTTTTTAATTCATAATAATAGACAGGAATTTTTAAAAATCTCACTTTTCACATTAAAGCTAAAGTTTTCTAGGTTTTTTTTTTTTTTTTTTCAAAATCAGTATTTTACAATTATATGCTGCAATATTTTATTAAATGGGGGGGGGGGCAAAAGGGCAAAACATGGAATAATTTGAATACTATGCTAATGATAGAAATAATATTTTATTTCAAGAAAAAATAGGTTCAAAAATGTATCAAAGAATAAAAAAACTTATGTAGATTAGCATGATTTGTTGACCTTGTCACACATCATAAGATTTTGGCCAAAATACACCAAGGAGTAGAATTGGCAATGAGTACAAATAAAGTTGCTAGAAGATAATATTAACATCAGTGAAGTTGAAAATTGTTGATGAAATAACAACTAAAACTGTACGAGAAAATGGTGTTATCTGCTGCATTAAAATTCATTTCCATTGCACTGTTTTATTTGCCAATTTCATTTACTATTCATATTATATGTGTATGTGTGTGTGGAGGTGAATTCAAAAAAATTGTTCAAAGAAAAAAAAAAAAAAAAAGACAGGACTAGCATTATTTTCTGGAATATCTGTCAAAGAACTGTCTGATTGGGAAAGATTGTCATCAATTTAGAAGCAAATGAGTACCTTTTAGATACTATCAGGCCAATCCAAACAGGGCTATATACCCTAAATATGGTTACAAGAAATCCTGAACTTTTCATATAATACTGATGGCTGACATTTTGGTTGGTTATTTTCTAAATTTTACAGACAAATTCAAAATGCTAATAAACTGCAATTTAATGATATATTACTGCTGTTTGATTTGATATTAAGAGATATCAGCCTGAGAAGGGAGATCTTAAATATATTTTTAAGAAACTTCAAACAACAATGTATCAACAAGATGACACTAAAAGAATCATCATTCTTGTGACGAGTAAAAAGCATTCTTCTTGCACCCAGAAAGCATGCTGTTGGCTATAATAATGAATGCGGGAAACACATATGAAAATTAAATTAGAGAAGAGCATTAATGGCAAGAGCCAAATAATGAAGCCTAAAAGAACTTGTATGATACCCTCAAGAAATTTTGATGCTATTAGCTACATTTAGCTGACAGATTGGACAAAATATAAGCTATTGTCCTCTTCAATGACGGGAAATTTCACAAAATAAACTATTTCATCAATCCTGCGTAGGAAAATGGTTCTTGAGAGCTCCTCTTGCAAGAGAATTTTTTTTTTAAATTAATGCCAAACAGATTCTTCAAACTAATATCGAATTCTACACACACATACACACGAAAAAAAGAGAGAGAGAAAGAAAGAAGTATTTGATCAGCTATGCTTTAAAGATCCATAAAACCCCAGCTAGATTAATAAAAAAATTTCTGAATTTAAGTGAACACCTCTGACAAAATTAATATAATTTATATATTCTAATTGGTTGGATAGGATGCAAGAAGAAATTGAATTGCAGTTATATAAGTGATTTTTGCATATTTTCAAAAAAAGAATTGAGTAATTGGTTAAGAACTACAAAACGATATATTCTTATCAACTATATGTATTTTATCAAATGATGTATTCTTACTATCAACATAAAATTACTAACATTAATGAACTATCTATAAATATAGAAATATAGGCCATATCTATAAATATAGGCCAGAAAATATTCTATAAATATAGGCAAACATATCTATAAAAATCTTTCTTCAGCAATTTTATATTCTCCCCTAGCCAAAAACATTATTATTCCCCATTTTGGAGCATTCACATATATTTACAAAGCAACTGTAAATGCAGATTGAAAATTTGAATAAAGTAATCAAGACAATGCTGATTTACAAATCATTATAAAGTACATTTTCAAAACATAATGTTTTGCTAAAAACAGAATAGACATTAAAGCAGATTACCATTTTTTGATAAGTGAAAATATCTGATGATAAGAGAAGAAAGAGAAGGAATCTAATCAGCGTAAAATATCCTATATTACATAATATCTTTCATGATATGCTCTATTTCAAGACAGAGATAGTATACAGGCAACAAATTTTTAAAAAAAATCTAAGAAGTGATGTTGATGTTGCCTTGCAAATCAATGCTTTCAAATTATTTTATCACTCCATTATCGGAAAAGCACCAAAAGAAATCCATATGGTTCATTATATTTTAAAGCTACTTCAAAAGCACCTTTAGTTCAAATTTAAAAGTCATTTTAATATTACTGATCTATGATAGTTTGAGCTATTCAGAACTTGAAAGCTAGCAACCTTAGAGCCCAATTTTGAGATGCTACAGATAGTAAAACAAAAATTACCTACTGAAAGTGTAAAAATGTATTTTTAAGATTTTTAAATCATCCAATATCAAATAAAATGGAACTGAATTTTTTCATACAACAATAACAATACCATTTGCCCTTTTAAAAAATTATTAAGCAATAAAATGGTTAACAACATAATTTCAAACTAATGCTTAAAACATTAAACTGATTTAAATGTTGAAAATACAAAACAAAGTTTTAAACAAAATTGAAATTATGAAAAAGTGGTAGAAATCATTTCAAGCAAAATACTAACTCGTGACCTTTATCAATGGCTACATCTAAGCAATTTTTTCCATTTTTGTCACACTGAGCAATACTTGCTCCATTGTTAAGTAGCAATTTCACAACTCCTCTGTGACCCTCTCGAGCGGCCAAATGCAAAGGCGTTGCCTAAATTAAAACCACAAAAATATTTTCAGCTAAAAAAAAAGAATTCCTTAAAACTTTTAGAATTTTTGAATTACATTTAGATAATATAAAAAAAAATCCTTACATTTTTCTTTTTATTTTATCTTAAGAGTTACATTGTTGATCAAAAAAAAAAAGTCTTTATAAATTTTTTTTTTAAATAAAAATTTCCTATTTGGAAAGAAATTGATGAAGATTATCTTAACATTGTTTTTTTTTATTTATGAAAATCCTATTGCAATACAGTAATAAAATTAATTTTTCATGATAACATATAACTAATTTAAATAAAAACCACAAGCAAGAATTAAAATTTCATTTAAATAGCAAACAACATAAATCAGAATACGAACACACTTTTGATTTATCAACAGTATTAACATATGCTCCAGCTTTAAGAAGAAATAAACAACACCGTTTCCAACCCCGTGCTGCTGCACAATCAAGAGGAGTCCACAGATAGCAGTTCCTGTAAAGTGTAAAATATGTAAGGGTAACTATATATAAAAAATAATAATTTAACAGTTTCAAAAGATAAATTTTTATCAAGTAGTATACAAATCTGTAATTTTTATACTCTCTAATTTCACAGTTTAAAAACATAACCTCTGCAGAAGCATTTGATTGGAAAATTAAATATACACAGCTTAGTGTTA
>JAPMOR010062595.1:1415273-1449649 GCA_026543865.1 Argiope aurantia | reverse complement strand
CCCGATTATAGCACATGTAAGGATTGAAATCTACTGAAGTAATTAGTATCATATTTCAGAAAACGAACTAAACAGATTATGATAAATTTTATCAAAAATTGTAAAAATAATCACAGAATGCTAGCAAAACATAAAATTTATGTACTGCAAACTTGAGCTACCACAATTCATGCATTGTGATTTGCCCACCTATCTTTCAAACAAGTTACTGACATTTCATGGGAAACAACATGCTTCAAGCATGTATTTTGTTAAGAGTGGCTGATTTTATGCACACATGTTTAATACACCTGACAGTATCAATCTTACTCACAGTAATTAGAAATGCATTCACTTTTGATAGCAATTACGTAATGTTTGTGTCACAAATTTCTCCAAAGTTATTGCATTTAACTTTTCATCTTAAAAATACAAATAACATCTTAAATATAATGAAATAGGAACAATTGCTTAGTAAGCAATTTAAATATATTTTTTATAATACTTGATTAAAAAATTAAAATGATGGAAATAAACTGATATAGTAGTAAACTAAAAAGAATAAAAGAAAATTCATTACTTGGCTTCAATATTTGCCCCAGCATTCAGGAGGACAGTAACCATATTATAATGACCACTTAAAGCTGCTAAGTGTAAGGGTGTATTAGCATTTTCATCCTCAGCATTTACAATAGTTTTGTTTTTCTTCATAAGTAGTTGAGCTACACTGCATTCAAAGAAAATATATCATTAGCACGGCGATAAATACAATACATTATCGATCATATATTATCGGCTAAATTGTAAATCTTTTACCACTGATGTTCACCACTTCTTGATGAAGTTTCAACAATTATGCCCAAAAAGTTAGAATTACAGCTCGACTTCAACTAAAATAAGGTAGCGATTTATTTATATAGATTCTGCATTTAAATGTGGAATTTCAGCTTCTTAAAAGGATGCTGAGATCAAAATGGTAATAATCAACATCTAAAAATGCATTTTAAAAATGAATGGAAGCAAGTACTTTTTTTAAAAAAATTATAGATTAGAATATTATAGATAAGAATATATTCTAAACATTCCTTTATTTTCCATTCCATTCAACAATACATACATATTACTTTTTAATAATAAAAAATAGACACATTTACATAAATTTAATGCTAGAGAAATAGAAATTTAGCAAATGGGAAAGTTAAAAAAAAAATCCCTTTTTTGTTTGTTTGTATGCAATTGCAGTAAATGTTACAATATTTTGGTCAATAATAACTATTTACAAAACTATTATGAGCAAAATTAATGCAAAACTATATAAATGAGTTCAAGGGACATAAGAAAAAAAATGTTGAGTCAAATATAATCAAAAACATTAATTGTTCAAAGAATAATTTCTTTACAAGAATGCTTTTATTCTCTAACTTAAAAACTTAGTAGATAATTGATTGTACCCAAGAATTATTTAATATATAGAAAAATAACAATGATGATGAGAATATGAGTTCCTGTTAATTAATGTAAGTTAAACTATTAATACGGAGCAGTCCTCAGTTGTCAAATATTAAATTTCTGTACAATTTTTGTTTGAAATTTGTATTTTTTTAATTTTTTTTGTAGGATATACTAGCAAAAGGAAGAAAAAAGTAAAGATAACACAAAAAAAAATATATAAAAATAATAGCATTAAACAGTGTTTACACAATCACTACACACAAAGACTCACGCAGCATACGAGCGAGTAGACTGTAATATTGAATTAACGAAGCATACACAATATAAATGAACAGGCGCGCCATCTATTGGCGATATCAGCAAAAGGAAGGCAGGGCGCTAACATTCTCTCCCCCTGTTGACATGGTTACATGCAACAAATTTCAGATTAATACATATAAACAAAATTATAAATAAAAATGCACTAAATTTCAATTTACACATAGAATAGAACTACACATTCACTAAAATCTTCATGTCTTCATCAATGTTGCTATTAGCGATAGGCGAGAATCGAACTCGCAACCTTATGGTTTACAGCCGAGAAACATGACCACAAGGCAAAAGAAATTAAATTTCTCATGTCTCATAGCTGTTATCTGGCTTATAAAGCGTCACCACATTACTCCCCTTCCAGTGCGTCGAAGGTGAGACGAACGATATTTTGTCCTGTTTTTTGCTGTTATTAGTGGTGATATATTGGCTGTTGCACCTTATCCATTTTTTTTATTGGCTGATTATTTATCAGCTACATTTATTTATTGGCTGATTATTTATCAGTTTCATTTTTTTCTTATTGGCTAATTATTTTTCAGTTTCAGTTTTTTTTTTTTTTTTTTTTTTTTGCAGATTATTTATCAGTTTTATTTTCAACCGATGACGAAAATGCGCAAACTTCATACAACTGTTGTGGCGCCCTCTACCAAAAATAAAAAAAAGTAAGCTGATAAAAAAACAGCCAATAAATAGAAATGAAAAGGAATGAAAGAAAGGAGTCTCACCTCCGACGCACTGGAGGGGGAGTAATGTGATGATGCTTTATAAGCCAGATAACAGCTACGAGACATGAAAAATTTCTTTTGTCTTGTGGTCATGTTACTCGGCTACGAACCCAACGGCTGTAAGTTCAATCCTCGCCTATAGTCAATAGCAACATCTTTACAAACATCAATTCACAGAAGCTGATGAAAGATACAATCTAAAATTGGCACAGGTAGCAAACACACGCGAGAAATGGCCCGCTTAAATTCACTTTTACGACTAACTAAATTATTATCACCCTTATAAAGCTCTGAAATTCTACCCAATGGCCATTTAAACGGAGGCATACTGTTCTCTATGAGAACTAAAATACCTCCTACAGTGCGCGAAAAAAGTATAAGGACAACATGTAATTGCATGAAAATATGGTTTATTTCCATTTCACCTAACTGAACATTTTATATTTCTTACTTCTGCTGCATAATTTTGTGATAACACTTATACCACATAAAAAACATAATTTAGCTTCAAAATATTGATTTTACAAAATTTAACATTAAAGGAAATACGGAAAAAATTATAAGGACATGTTGTAAAATACTTAAAAAATGTTTCAATAATCAAGAAAACTACCTTTTTTTTCAATCACTTGAATGAGCCGAGAGGTCATAGATCCTAAAAGATCTTTTAAAATGTCCACAGATATTTTTTCCCAAGCGTCTTCGATAGCGACGACAAGATCTTGTGTACATTGATACTGTGTGCCGATTTTATAAACTTCTCGGGCTAGAAGTCCCCATAAGCTTTCGATTGGATTAAGATCGGGACTTCTCGCAGGCCAATCAAGTAAATTTACAGAATTAGCTTCAAACCAGAGTTATGTACTCGTAGGAACGCGTATCGAAGCATTATCCTGCTGAAAAATATAGTCCCCTGAAGTAATTAGTGGTGCTTCAGGTTAACAAACTTTCTCCTAACATATCAGCATACCTGTCCGAATTCATTTTACGGTTGATAAATACAATTGGAGTGGTTCCATTTGTCGCAAAAGCGCCCCATACCATAACCGAGCCACCACCATATTGACGCCTGGAAAACACTTCCTTGGACTTTCGCAGATCATACCAAAAATAACGAAAACCATCAGGTCCATCAAGATTGAACTTTTTTTCGTCCGAAAAAATTACATCAGCCCACTTTTGACCAAGAGAAATATATTTTTTGGCAAAGTAAACTCTTCTTTTCTTATGATGATTTGTAAGAGGGGGGTGTGACACTAATTTCCCATAAGAAACTTGAGGATGTTTACTCAAAACATTTTGAACAGTCCTTGTTGAGCATGGTAAACTCAAATTTTGTCTAACTTCATTTGCGGTTTCTCTTTTCTCGCAAGCTCTCCTTACTATCATTATTTTTTGTCGACGAGTGAGAATTTCTGGTCTCCCAGTTCGCTTTTTCATACCATACATCCCAGGATTTTTTAGAAAATTATAAACCACCGTTTTAGATCTCTTGATTCTTTTTGAAATTTCCCATCCACTCAATCCACATTCTCGAAAAGCAACAATTTTTCCTTTTTCAGAGTCAGAAAGTTGAGTTCCTTTGGGCATCGTTTAAAAATTCACGCTGAAAGTCGCCGAGTGGGAAATTCTTTTCGCAAATGAATCTTTTAACTCGGAATTGTCATTTTATGCTTTCAAATATGCAAATTTTTAAATAATTACTGGAGAAAAAGCAGTGTCCTTATACTTTTTTCCGTTTTCATTTAGGTTTAAAAATCAAAATTTAAATTTTAGCAGATTTAAAATTGAAAATTTTAATTACTTTACGCATAAAATATTTTAGTTTTACTTCTATTTTTTCTACAAAAATTTGCATTTGATTCTGTAAACAAGGCTTCTAGATTTGGCGATTTTTCGCGTGTCCTTATAATTTTTTCGGGCACTGTATGCTATAACATTTTCCTTTAGAAATTGCCACTAATTGCATTGTTGGAGTTCACTCAAATAACTTTGATGCCATTTACTCCAAATAAGCTGCACCAATCTCGTTACTTGTTACCATCTTTTGAGTACATTCTCATTTAGATCAACTAGATTAGGTTCATTGATTGAGTGCGCAGATGTTAAAGCATTTAAGTCATCAGTATTGGTTGATAAGGGACATAAAGGTCTAGAATTTAAGATACCCTCTATTTCGATGCACACAGTCAGGAATTCCTCATAGGTTAAGTTAGACTTTCCCACTACTCTCTTAAGATGATATTTAGCCAATTTTACTGCAGCCTCCCACAAACCACCAAAAGAAGTTGCTCTTGGAGGAATGAATTTCCAGTCAATTCCCTCACTCGATCAGAAATCTGCAAGGTTTTCACCAGGTGTTTTAACCGGTGTTGGAAGTCTATTAATTTCTTGATTTGCTCCCACAAAAGTTGCGCCATTATCGGAATACAACTTTGCACACTTACCTCTACGACTAAAAATTCGCTTTAATGTTGCAATAAAAGTGTCAGATGTGAAGTCTATTACAATTTCAATATGAATTGATTTAGGGACAAAACATACAAATATGCATTTTATGCAATACGCCTTTTCTCTGATTGTGATATCTGATCATAAATGGGCAACAAAAATCTACACCAGAGCAATTAAAGGGATAGTCTGGAATTACATTGTATCAGAGAAAATTACCCATTAATTGAGTTGTATCTATTGATTTGGCTCTTAAACAAACGACACACTCATGCATTATTTTCTTACACAAGGATCTACCATGTAGGGGCCAAAACTTCTGTCTTACATAGTGTAGAAGGGAGGATGCACCAATAAGAAGATTTTTCCTATGGAAATACATAATGATTATATTTGCCAATTTATGATTACTAGGCAAGATTGCTGGGTATTTGGTAACATAAGGCAAATTTGAATTTCCGAGGTGTCCACCTACTCTCAATATCCCATCATTGTCTAGGAAAGGATTTAAGTTTTTGATTTTACTATTTGGCAAGACACTCTTATGGTCGTGGAGGTTTCAAATCTCAGCTGAAAAAACTTACCCTTGAACCATTCGGATCAATCTAGTTTCAGCCAGGTCCAGTTCTAAGGCACTTAGAGGGCCAGACAATATCACAGATGATTTCACATTATTTAGAAATCTTAATATATAGCTAAAAATACGAAGAATTTTTACATAATTATTACTCGTACACAATATATCAGATAAAAGGGACTGCCCGCAGTTTGCTATCACATTCACAGGAGATACAGGCATTTCAGACTTAAAACCTGCAACAGCACAATACTAATAACTAATCCTTATGAATCTGTCCATGCAATCAAATGCAATTCACATTAGCTCACAAATCTTCAAGGTTGAATTCAGCACATGGAATTCACAGGTCACCAACCATTCTCTTGGGCTCAGTCCGACTAAAATGTTTACACAAAGACAGGAGCAAGTAGACTGTAATGCTGAATTTTATTAACAAAGCACACACAATATAAATTAACAGGCATGCCATCTGTTGTCGACATGACCAAAAGAAAGGCAGGGCGTTAACAAATAGGTATTCATTGCTAATTTAAAAATTTACTGTCATATATTGATCAAAGCAATTCCAATTTTTTCCCCTTTAAGTCAGATTTATAGATAAGGGGGGGATAATAAAAATTCAGAAGCAATATTTTCTGCTTTGATATGCAAGAAATAAGTGTTAAACTATTGTAGCATAAGAATATACTGAGATTTGATTCCTCATTAACATTTATAACTTCCATAAAACCTTTTACAACATATTAAACCTATAATAAAAATTTGTGACAGAAAATTTCAGCAATTCAATAAATTTGATTCAAAATTCATTCAATAAATTTGAAAATTTATACTTGAAATAAGGGGGGGAAATTGCAATTGGAATTGCTTTGATCAGTATATGACAGCAAGTTTTTAAATTAGAAATTAATACCTGTTTGATGCTATTCTTTTTTAAAAAAATTGTATGATCTCTACTTTTTTCTTCTTTTCACTAGTATTTCCTAATATTATACTTGAAATATCAATACTAGCATTTATACTGGAAATAACTGAAGGATTAGAAAAAAGTCATGAAGATTAAGATATATAATGCTAACTTTTTGCTACAAACAAGATTTGAAAAAAATTACCTTAATAGTATTTTCTTTTAAAGAAAATACTTTTATGTCTGTTTATGAAGTAATAGTGCCTTTTGATAGTAATACGAATTAGATGGAAACCAAATAAATTAAAAATAATTAAACTTAACAAATTAACCACAAACTAAAAGAAATGAAAGATATATTTCTTACAAAAACTAGAAACTAATTTCTAAATTCTAATTAATAAGCAGCAAATAAATACAAACATCTATTTTATTATGACACACACAATAGCATACAAAAAAAATGAGAACATTCATTAAAGAAATAATAACGATGAAATACAGCAGGAGTAATTCAATCCTTAATATAAATAAGCAATAAATCACTTTAAAAAATGAATATAATATAGAAAATACTCACTCAATATGACCATTTTTTGAAGCCATATGAAGAGGTGTCTGCTCATGCTCATTCTTCCTCTCAAGTTCAGCATCACTCTCTAATAAAATCTAAAAAAAAGGGAGAGATGTCTTGGTTCATGACACTCAAAATGCAAGCACTATTTCTAAATAACAAATTAAACAGGCCGATAAAAATGTGGGGTTTGTATGATATCAGATGCCTTTTAGGGAATTATATGCCCTGATAAAAGAAAAATACTATTTCTCTTTTTTCCATCACTTATGGATTTTTCACAAATAAAAAAAAATTCACATTGAGTTCTTTTTTATAAAATGAACGTGAAACATCATCAAATAATAAACATTATTATTCAAGTTTAAAAATAACAGTTATAAATATAAAATACAATGTACAATTACATGAAAAAAAACTATAAAATAAATAAGCAAATAATTTAGTATACAATTTAAGTTTTTCATGAAGTGGTAAAATTTTAGGAATGCACTTTAATAATTATTTACTAGTTACAGGAACACTTTCTTAATATAGAAAGGGAGAAAAACAAATTACTACATTCCTTACAGTGGTAAAATATTCTCATCTTAGAGGAGACTGTATATTGAATCTAACAAGAGAAGATGAAAAAGTGTCCGACTGTAATGGTTCTTGGTTCAATTCATATAGTTCATTAGCTAATTTTAAAAGAATCATAAAAACTCCTGTTATTCTCCAGATAAATATAAAATATCAAGAATTTAAATAGCAAAAATGTAAAATATTAAAATATTTGTCATAACATTAGGACAGCAAAGTGTCTGTTCAAAAATTTCCTGCTTTCTATGCGAGCAAAATAGTAGATCTAAACATCAGGGATGTTTTAAAATCGGGATTAAAGAATGGATTAGGAGAATATATATATGTGTGTGTGTGTAATTAGTCCAAACCTGAATTAACTAGGTAAAATCCATTTTAATTAACAGCACTAGAGAACCTGAATTAACTAAGTAAAACACACTCTAATTGACAGTGCTAGGGAGAACCACTTTTATTCGTGCTTTGACATAGACATTATTATTAGACAACTAAAATGTTTTATCCGAAATCAAAACAATTTCAAGTAAAAAAATTAAAGAAGTTAAAAGTTATAAATGTTTGGACATGTAGATTTAAATTGTAGGTTTAAAATAACATAACTTATAGTGTGAAATGTCCAAAAGAGTTAGGAGATATTGAAATATTTCTTTCAATACACATATATTAATACATTAAAATAAAAAAAGAAATATACACAAAAAACATACATTATACATGTTATATACATGTTATATTTATATTAACATTATACATGTTATATTTATATTAACACATTAAGATAAAAAAAAGAATCTCTGTAATAAAAATTTTCTGGTACTATTTCTATTTTAATTAAAAAAGAAATAGTGTAATAGAAAAAAAGTAAGAAAAATAAGAATTAATAAATGAAATTCTAAGAGAAATATAAAAGTAAAAATTAAAAAGTATAAAGTACTTTGCCAGTCTATAACTGATAATAGAATAATCTTTTCAATAAAGAAATATTGTTTAAAAAATGAATAACTTACTTCAATTACATCAGAGTATCCTTTCAAAGCAGCAATGTGAAGAGGACTGTTATCATAATGATCACATCTATTTACAAGTATAAGAGACTTCTCATGTTTCAACAGTGTCTATAAAGCATTTAAGAAAACCGAACTTTGAACATTATAAATATTCACCAAAAGGAAAATCTTAATATAAAGTCTTAAAATAACTCCAATAATAGAAATAGTACATATAGAAATGAAATTAATAAAAACAAGAAAGATCAGAAGATCAGATTGTAAATAAACAATTTTAAAAAAATTAAAAAAAAAATTTCTTCAAAATAATTAATCCACCAGTTAAACAAGACAAATGTCAAAAAAAAACTTGAAATTTTTTTTTAACTATTCCAATATTATTTTCAAAACCTTCACAAAAATTTCTTCATTCTGTTTATAATATTAAAAAAATTATATCAAGAAAGCAAATAAAGGAAATTCTTGAAATGAATTTTCTTCCTCACTCACACACAAAAATTTGAACAAAAAGTAAAAGCAAATATTCAATAAAAATTTATTATTAGCATGAAATTGAATTCTGAGTTATGTTAGTAAATCATAGTTTTTCTTAATATATAACAAATTTATAAATTATAAAATTAATGTTTAAACTACAGATTAAAAACATGTGTAGCAGATATAAAAATGCACCTTAAGTGACTTTGGATGATTCTCTTGTGAAGCCCAAAATATGACACTTCGATCCATGTTATCCAGAACTCCAATGTTTGCATTAGATTTCATCAGAACTTTTATGGCATCCACATGACCTTCTGCTACAGCAACAAGCAAAGGGGTGAAATGGGCATTGTCATGGCTTTCAATATCAGCACCACTATTCAAAAATACACAAATAAAATAATTTTCCACATCTGATAAACTTTCAAGAAACAAAAGATCCTAGATATATAGGACAAAATTCAAATTATCATAGTTTAAAAAATACAATGAACAATTTATAATTGTATTTATAAGAATATATATTATAAGAAGCATAAAAATACGACATATATCATTCAGAATTTTACTAAACCTCAAATGTTCATTGAATCTTATCAAGAATGAGCACATGGCATTGCAAACTCTATCATTACTTTTAAATAATAATACAAAAATTCAAGATTTAAAATTTATACTAATTAAGTTTAGTCATATTTGTAGATGCATAAGGATTATTGCTACTAAATTTCATAATTCTGAAGGCATTCATAGAACAACAACTAAAAAGACAACATCTCTTGAATCTTGATTCCACAAACGAAAACTTTTGAACAGTAAAAAGATATAAGAAGTGTATCAAGAACACATACAAATTTAACCCTTAATGAAATTTAAATTTTTAAAAATCATAATGCCATTGGAGAATCTTTTCTAGCTGCACACGAAAGTAAAATTTTCAAAATATCAGTATATCAAATGAAAGTTTATAGTTGTATTTGTAGATATCTTAAAATATATTTTAATCAAACTCAAATACATTTTCATTCTGTTAACTGATCACATAAAAACATTTTGAATATCAGGATATTTATTTTAAAGAAAATTACAAAGCTACTACACTGTGAATGATTTCATAGTTAAATTCTCTATAAATGGAAACTCTTAGTTACATTAAAAAAAATCAGCTTTCAAATGGTAAAATCTAATTACTTTTTGAGTAGAAAATCTATCACTTCGCTCGCATTGAAAGCAGCAGCCTTATGAAGTGGTGTCTCACCAAAGTTATTAACACAATTTATAGCAGCTCCATGCTTAAGAAGGCATTTAACTATATCCACATTACCAGAAACTGCTGCCAAATGCAAAGGATGACAAGAATTATCAAATGTACTTTTAACATCTCCACCTGAAAGAAAAAAAGAAATTTGAATGACTTATTTGAAATGACTCAAAAAACAAACTTACAAATTAAATTATAAAATAATTATAAGCCATCAGAGCAAAATCCTGCATAACTGTGATTCCCTAAAATTTCTCATAGTTATAAGATATTTTAAAACCTCAATATTTACAGCCTTAGCTGATAATTACCTTTGAATTAATATTATCTAAATATATTTATTAATCTCATGTCCACTGTAATTGTGATTGTAAGAATATGAGAAATGGTTTTGCAAAGTTATAAAAAGAATCTGAAAAATTTAATAACTGCATTTAATAAATGATTCATTATTTCTCTTTTTTTATATTTAATCAAAGCATGAATAATGTCTAGAACAGCAGACATAATTCATACTGTTGCTAACAAGTGTATAAAACACAATATACTTTTAATTAGAAAATTACATTAATAAAAAATATTTAAGAACAAAGATTTAAGAATACAGAAGGAAGAGCAATGCATTTCCAGGTTGTTGTCTACTTTTTTCATCATTTTAAGTTTATATTGCAGTGATAATCAACGAGATCCCATTAATCAATATTCTGCTTTCATTTCAAGACTATACAAATCCATATACAACATTTACTGAGCTACTATATCATTGGCAATGTTTTATAAAAATTTGAATGTGTAACTTTTCATATATTTTTGTAGTGATCAGACAATCATATTCCACCCCCTTTACATTGCTTCCTCAGTCGTCATTAACAAATACATTATCTTACTAATATATTTCTGGCATCTTTTGAAAACAATCCAGTTTTATTTTGCAAACAAATATATTTCCTAATTTTTAAATAGACTCTTTTTTTTATCCATGCCAGTTACCTGAACTATATGAAAGATTCAGCAGAATAAGATGGAATTTAATTTTGTGTTTTGATGCTTTTACGTAAACTTTCATAAATAATGCTCAATGAGACAAAGGGAGAAAAAAAAAAAAAAGATTTTCATTTTTTAATAACAAAATTTGTGGCTGTTTATCAAATCATCAGTTAATACATAATCAGGCTAACTTCTCGGCCATAAGATCATAATATATTACTTAGACATAAGATATCATTATAAATCTTATTTCAAAAATAAGAAATTCTTAGGAGTTTTCATATTCTCCATAATTCTTTACCAAAAATATACAATTTTATAATCCATTATAGTTTTTAAATTAATTCACCAACAAAATAACTTTGTTCATTAGAAAAGGAAGCAGTATTTAATAAATGTGAGCTCACAGAAATTGCTTTCTTTTAAAAATTGCTTTCAAATAACATGATGCAAATTAATTTCATTCTGAACACAAGAATTATTGTAAATATAAAACACAACAGGCAATTAATTCCAATGCAAAATGTTTAAAAATAGAAAATGAAAAATATATTTTTATTTTTAAAACTTTTATTTAATTATGAATGAAATTATTTTCAAATAAGCTTCTCAAAAATTACTTTTTTTTTTTTTGAAAATTGGCATCATTAGAAAGATTACACCATATCTTTGAATTTAAATAAACAAGTAACTGGGAAAAAATTATATAAAGATTAAAACTAATAAACTTTGAAATATTTATGATATGATTTAAAAATAAACCACACACATATATGTTTGAATTTAATGCAATATGAATTTGAACAAATACCACTTACCTTTCTTTAAAAGTATTTCAACAATATCCAAATGCCCTTTAATTACAGCTAAATGAAGTGCAGTATTACCACTTAGATTTTTTTCATCAATGTACTGGAAATGAAACATACTCTTTACTATTAAAGAAAATGTCCAAATATAGTAAATTTGATGTAACAATATAAGCAATCTAATAATATACAACAATTTTGAAATTAAACAATTCGTTTCAAAATATCAAATTCTGCATTGTTTTTAATTTATGTCAACAGAAAAAATGCCTACATTTAAAATGGGAAATTTCAATTATTTTTAGCAATTAATATATAAGTTTCCATGACCATTTTCCAAAATGGATCTTTAAAAACTAAAACAGTTTCATTTCCTAGATACTGTAGATCATTAAGGTGTATTTTTTTCAAATACAAAATATAACAAAAATATTAATAAGTTAACTAAGACAAGGGTAGAAGATAATTTTTATTAGTTACATTATCCATATACTGCAGCTTCAATAAAAGATTCTTATTTCTCACAATGAAATTATATAAATGGACAAGATATGAAGTTAAAATATAATAAATAGCACATTACTTACAAAAAATAATTTCTAAGATAACTGTAAAATGGATAACATTTGATAAATGTAATTTTTGATAAATGTAATTCATATTGACAAATATATAAAATTTTACAATTTCTAAAAATATTATACATTAGGACAAATATTTATTAAAAAAATTTCCAGACTACAAATTAACTTTATCATTGTAAAGGCTTTTGTGTGTTTAAAAATATGAAAGAGATATAATAACTGAGAGAATCGGTGAGAAAAACAGAACCAATCTGAAATTCTTTGGTTGAGATAATTAAGTTTTGGTTCTGTTCTTCAAATCATTCAAATTTAAAATATTTAGGGGCCAATAAAGGTCAGTTGAATCATTGATTTCAATGCTTAAATCTGCATGTTTTAAACAAATTCATTAAAAAAAAGCAGAATAGACTTATTTTTATGCAATTTCTCAACAATTCATTTAAATTTCAGAACTGTGATAAACACAAGGAATCTAACTTATTTATTTGTAGCATAATTTTAAAAAAATCCTTTTCACTATATATGTTACATGATTACATATTTGGCATAATTCGAATTATAATTAGCAAACAAAAAATTTAAAAAAAAATTTCCAAAATAATGTAATTACTTTAGAGATATCAGCAAAAATGAATTTAAAAGAAATATTTTTTCTTATTATTTCTTAATTATGTCGCTCATTATTAATATCCTGGTCGCTGGGGTAATTGTTATCTTTAATTTCAGCTCAATTGTTTGGATATAACTTTATACCCATGATGCCACAAAATTGCCAGGCATTCAAGATGTGTTTTCTTCATTGTCTTATACAAGCTTCATTCCTTATTCATATGAAACTTTTAAATGGAGACTAGTTTCATGATATCTTGATGCAATTAAAAATGTAAATGAGTGGTTCATATATCTTGTAAATTTTATGATATGGTAACTTTACTTGTTTATTCATCTCGTGACAACAGAGATTCTAAATAAAATCTTTATTCTTTAATTTTAAACAATTCAAAAAAGTCAAGCAGATAATTGACAAAATGATGAAAACAAGTTGAACATGAGGGCAACAATATAATCTATTGTTGAAAATAAAAAAAAAATCTTTTTAAAAAAATTGTCAATATTCAGAAAAAATTCACAGGACTATTAAAATTATATAATTTAAAAGAAAATGTTTAAAAATTTTAAAAGTATCAATTTTTTTGTTATGCGGTGATATTTTATGGTGTATACTCATACCCTCCATAGTATATAATTCCATATTTGGTAACTGTAGGTCAAATAGTTTGATTTGTAGAGTGCAAGACACACATTCATTTTTACAATTAGAAGAGATACCAAATTAAATTATTAATCTACGTTTGAAATAATTTTAATGTGATATATTGTTTCACATTTAGTTTAGATATATATATTTAATTTCAATAAATAGAAACAGATATGTAATCGGTTATTGAATAATAATTAAATTATACTTGTATTGTTGCCCAACTTTAATTCATCTTGAAACATCTGAAATAATTATGGCAAAAAAGTGTTTTATATACCAATTTAAAATGTAAATACTTATTTTTTCAGACACTGGTTTATATATTGCAGGTTGTATAGTTTTAAGTTTCATAGGTTTATAAATCTCCTAATTAGTGCAAAGTTATATGATGTTACTGAGTCCTTTTCCTACTGATGAAAAAGATCTGGTCAACTTTGGTGACCAGCTGGTTTGCCAAGAATATTGAATATACTTAATTTTATTTAAATTGTATGAATAAATGTAAATGTTAATAATGTTATTAATTATATAAATAAAGTTCAAGTTTATGATTTCATAAATTATCAGATATTAAAGCCATCCTATTTTAATTGCCTTATATATGTTCTGCACAATACACACATGAACTTATTTAATGGAGATCAATTCCAATGACATCATAGCATTATTAAAAACATAAATGTCTTGTCATCTATTTTCTAAATTTCATAGTATTGTATCGGCACTTTTTTAAAAAATGTCTCATAAACTACACATATATTTAAAAAATCCTTCTTTAGCAACTAATGAGGGCAAATATTCAAGTGATGAGATAGTTGATGAAGCAATAAAAATGATGCGAACACGAGATCAAAAATGTAATCTACTGTTGAAAATTTAAAAAGAACTTAAATATAGTCCAAAATTTAGGGAAAATTTGCATGCTTATTAAATTAGTATAGTAAAAAAGACATTTTTTTTTTAAATTGCTAATTGATGTAAAAATTCTCTTTGCCTAATAATATTATCGGAAGTTATCGCTGAAAAACTCCAAAATGCAGCTTAATTTTTAAACTAAAAATTTATTTTTTTAAAAAAAAATTGCTCTAAGTCGAACATTTCTGCCCTCCACAGCATATATGTGTCGAATTTAGTAGCTACATATCAAATGGTCTGCCTTGTAGAGCATCCAAACATACACACACCCATTCATCTTTATTTTTAGTATAGATATAAAATTTGATAAGTTATTAACTCATAATGTCATAATGTTGAAAAATGCAAATTACATTTTTTGATCCGACAAAAATAAATAATCAAACGTAAGTATTTTTCAAATGATATATATTTACTAATTAAAACATAAAAATTATGGGAAGAACAATAATGCAAAAAGCAGCAGAAATTTAGAATAATTATCACTCAAAGAATGTAAGAACAGATACCTTTTTCAAGCTTTCAGAATCCCCTTGTGCCTCAACAGCATTTAGCAAAAGCATTATTATTTCCTTACTACCAGTGGTTGCTGCCAAATGGAGAGGTGTAGATAAGTTTTCATCTGTAGCTTCAGGATGAGCATTTGCATTTAATAAAATTTCAACTACTTTAGGCGAGTCGTAATTAGCTGCACAATGCAGGGCTGTCATTTCTTGTTTATCGAATGTCTTAAAATAAAATTTATAAATATTGAAATGAGCATATAAATACATTGAAATGAAACAAAATTTGAACACATTTAAATTTCTCATTCAATTTTATTTTTCAATTTATTTGTTAAAAATATATTTAAAAAAATTATGACAAAGTTAATTCTTATGGAAAAGGACTAATAATGCCATGCTAGCAAAATATTTAATATATTGCCTCTTTTATTGAATTAATTAATCTATTTCTGCTCTGAACATCTTACTATTTTACTCCTTTATTATGTTCAGTCAATCCATACATGATAGGTATATCGACCGAAAAAGAAGAAAAGAAATAAATCAAAAGGAAGCTGAACCACATTTTCCAAATACTTAGAGACCTTGAAAAGAGAGGAAAGTACTTTTCCATTTCTTTGTTGAAATCTCCATTAAAAATAAGTAAATTTTATTTTAGCATGTAATCTAAAGGTTAAATTTTTTAAGTTTTTCACATTAAAATTATTACTACACTCAAAGTCATAAAAAATGCCAATTTATCATTACACAAAAATATTTTCAATTAAAATAAAATATTTTAAATTACTAATTAGCTATTTTTGCAAAATGAATTAAACATTGGTTGTATTTGAAATACAAATACAAGCACTTAAATAAGTAACCAATTTATGATGTTACTTATAATTTTCTTTGAATATTACCTCAGTGTTGATTTTACTAGATTTGAGAAGTTCTAATGTTGCAAATGTATTTCCTCTCAAAGCAGCATAATGCAACGGTGTCATGCCATAATTGTCTTGACAGTTTACATGAGCTCCTTCTTCAATCAAGATAGAAATAGTTTCACTATTACTTGTTGGACTTTCAACAGTGTCACCATCCTTAAAAAAATTAGACATAAACATAATAAAAGGCTCACTTATTCATTTTAAATCCACTTTATAAAAAATGAAATACATAGTAATATAATATTGAAAACAACTGAAAGCTGATACAAAAAAAAATGACAAGAAAAAAATAAAATATACATACTTTAAACTTAAAAATTTGTATACACTTAAAATTAAAAAAAAATGCATCTATAATATTAATTAGTCAGTAAAATATATTACTAATTTAAGACTAACTTATGACCAGCAACAAGTCAGAATATTAACAATAAAAAGCTAATTATTATAAAAATAATAACATGTAGCAAAATGAATACTTGATAAAAGCTTTGAAACTGGAATACGGTTTAGTTTCAGTAAAATATTTGGCAAACAAATTTTTAAATTTAGAATAATGCAAAAAATATAGACTAATATTTATATACATATATATTTCTTCACAATTTTTATATTGTGTGTGTGTATTTTATATATGTTACAGTGAAAATCCAAAATTATTCAAAACCTGAATGAAGTAGGTAAAACGCATTTTAACTAACAGTGCTGGGAGAACCCAAATTATTTAAAGTAAATATGCTCTAACTGACAATGCTAAGGAAAATGTATTTTATTTGTATTTTGACTAATTTGTTATATGATTTGTTGACAATATTATTTGTATCCATTGAAAATTATTGCATTAAACTGCACTTAGTAAAACAGTTTTGAAGAAAGAACCTACCAGTGAAGAAAAAACTACTTTATCTGAATATTGTTTAACACAATACCGTTATTATATTTATTTTGGCAAGGCAAACCACTGTGGCACTTAGAATTGTAAAGAGAACCATTTTTCACATAGAAACATTTCTTTGAAAAACAATCTTTTTTAGAAGAGCAGCGAACAAATCCTTGTCTAGTTCCTGCAGGTCCTTTTCTTGCTGCTGTTCTCAATGAAGTTCTACTCAGGTACTCATTCTTGAGTCAAAATTTTTTTCGCTGAAACATTGAATTCAGATCTGAAAATCAGGGAATATGATAAACTTTGGTATCAAATTGTGACAAGCCCCGATTAGCTATAGTGTGCACAATAATTTTAGATAAACACAAATAATATTGTCTAATAAATCAGTCAAAACACAAATAAAACAGAATTTTCCTAGCATGTCAGTTAGAATGCATTTTCCCCGAATTCTACCTAATGCTGTTAGTTATAATGCATTTTACCAAGTTAATTCAGGTTTTGACTAATTTTGGGTTTTCACTTTGGGTTTTCACTATAACATATATATGCATATATATGATATAAAAATTATAAAGCAAAAAGATATGTAATTGCAAAATTTTAAATTAATAATAATCACTATAAAATATTTAAAAAGGTTGCTCAACAGATTTCAATTCCAATTATAAATTTTGAGGATCATTTATAAAGTGTTAGCCTCATTTGCAAAGAGTTATAATAAATCTTTGAATATTGAGAATTATAAAAAAAGTGCATGAACAATAATAAAAAGAGATAACCCATCTCCTTCATTATACTCTTTTGATATTTTCCCCAGGAAACAATTACATTAATTACATTCTTCCCTCAAAATTCCTCACTAAAAATTTTATTAATTCTAGTTAAATTAATGAAATAACATTTATAGAAAGAAAAATTTTAATGAAACCTTCAATAATAATAAAAATATAATCCAAAATAAAAGCTTTTACATCAGTAGCTGTAAAACTGTCATTGAATTCAAATATTGTGTGTGATAGCAATCAGATAATGCATCTAAAATTATTATTCATTGATAGCTAGTACAGATATTTAAATGATTTAAAAACAAAAATAATTTACCTCAACCACTAAAAATTCAAATCATGTATTCATATAAGAATTAGAAAATTGTCAGTTTGTAGTGCATATTCAATATTTCACAAGAATGGTTATAATAATATAAAGAAGCATAAAGATCTCACAAATTTTAAATGATATAACATTTTAATTTTCAAGATCGAATTAATTTTTCATGTAGTAATAAAGGTAAGAAAAGAAAACTTACTAAACATTTATTTGATCTATTATAACCATAACGTGCAGCAAAATGAAGAGGTGTCAGTCCATCTTCACCTTCAATATTAACATCTAGAAATGAATGTAAACAAAAATGTTCAAATTTTGACAAGATAAGTAATGTACTTTATCATACACTTTTTTTCTATATATTAAAAATTACTTCTTACCTGCACCTTTAACTATTAACAGCTCTGTTGCTGCAGCACGATTATACCTGGCTGCATAATGCAGTGGTGCACGTTTATTGCTATCTAATTTGTTGATTCTCTGTTTACAACCTTCAGGACTAAAACTATCCAAATAAAATTTCAGCTGTTCAAAGTTTTCATCTCGTAAAAGCTAATGAAAAATTTGTTTTTCTTTAAAAAAAATATTAATATTTAGAAATGGAAAAAATTCAAATCATAGTTATATAAGTGAAATTCAATTTTCATAACTTACAGTCTTTCTCAAAAATTGAAGGACATTCCTTTTAGAATACTCACAATTGATTGAATTATGAATCTTTGCTTTAAGAACAAAATATAAAGCCAGTAAACCAATGATATTGAGTATTATTATATAGTTTAGCATATATAAATTGCACCTGTGAAAAAATTATGACTATACACCCACCCCTATCCATCATCTTTGGTTTTACAAATAAAATAAAAGCCAGAATATTTTTATAAATGATTGAAATCTGTTTAAGTCTTGAAGACAACCATTTAATAAAACTATTATCTGAGATGATATTAAATAAATCAGAATGTGAACATGATATTCACTCATAGAATCACATTTCCAAAAAATTACATTTGCAAAATAAAAAGTGAAATATTTTAAAAATTAACATATACTACATAGCATCATTTCAAAAAGCTACTAATTTTTTGATAAACCTATTTTTCCTGGTAAGTTATTTACCTTATCTCTTCATTAAAAAAAATTGCTACAACCAATTCTTGAAAAAAGATATTGATGCCTAGGAATTTTTCAAATTAACATATTTTGACTCATATTATTTTTCATATGGCATTGGAGGTATTAGAGAAGAACATGAAATATGCATATTAATCAGTACTAACTAACTTCTAACAGGAAGATAATCTTTATGGAATGTTTAGAATTTTGATAAGCTGATTGATAAGTCATTCATTTAGATAAGGTTAAGGTCATGAGAAAAATATTTTAATCTAAGAATTTTAACTATATCCTTTTAAAATAGGAGGTAGATGATATTTCAGTCTGAGTAAATATGTTTTACATTTTGTCATAATCTCTCTCATATAATTAATTCATCTTTGTATGTGAATTGCATATTTGTTCTAAAACAAAAGCTAAATATTTTACTTCACAGATCAGAATTTTCAGATTTAACAAAAAGAGCAATTAAAATAAAAATTTCAGAATTAATTAATAGTATCATGAGTCCACATTAGAAAAGTAATTCTTTTTTCTTAATGAATAAAAATATATAACAAATTTTATTGCAATTCCATGAACTAACTTCTAAAACAGAAGCTAAATATTTTACTTCACAGATCAGAATTTTCAGATTTAACAAAAAGAGCAATAAAAATAAAAATTTCAGAATTAATTAATAGTATCATGAGTTCATGTTAGAAAAGTGATTCTTTTTTCTTAATGAATAAAAAAATATAACTAATTTTATTACAACTCCATGAACTATGTAGAAGTTTTTAAAAAGTAACCCAGAAACATAACTCTTTAAATTAACGAGAAATTTAAATATATATACAGATATTTAGTTTCTTAATAAATAATTTGCAATAATCATTATGCAGCAAAAGTATGGGTGAAATAACACTTCTTAGATTATATTAAAACTTCTAAAATGTACACAACTGCATGAAATATGACAAAACTGAATTGCAAGTTGGTAAGGAAAAAAATTGTAGATTTGAACAAATTTGACATCTGAAGCAAAATATTTCATACATTCTATGCATGATCAAAAATATAGGCAACTTGCTTTAAAATAATATAATATTTCAAATGATGGGTACTTACTCTTTGTAATGTGAAAGCTGTTTCACCAGCAAACTCACTTTCATCAAAGCCTTTTATTAATGGTGAAGTTTCCAAGTCAACTTTTGTTTCCTTACAAAATTGAATTTTTCGACTAATATATCTTGAATTAAGATTGCTCAGACTACTTTCACTTTCCAAATCATCATCACTTTCAGCCTGTAAGCTATCACTGTTATAAAGTGAGTATTTCACTTTTGCAAACTGAGTGGACATAGTGTAGTCCTAATCTAATGAATAATTAAAATATATTTAGCTGATGCAAGATCAGTGGCATATATGGATTATTTCAGTTCAAATAAACATTTATAAAATAATAAAATTTTCAACTAAACTATCTAGTCAATATAATTCAATTTTTGGAAAATGAATAAAGAGAATAGAAAACTATATGCAAACCAGGCAAATAAATTTATATGTTATACATTTGTGCAAGCAATTTCTCTTTTAAAATTCACTTAACCAATTTTATGAAATAAACATCAGTTTATTAAAGGCGAAAATTATGAAAGTAATGATTTAAAAATCACTTTAAATAAAATATAAACACTCACTGCAGAAATATTTATTCGTTTCAATACTATATTTATGATTTTATTTTTCAACAATCTACAAGAGCCTAAATATTACGATAAGTAATGTACATACTTAAATAAATATAAAGTCCATGCCAATATGTATATGCAAAACGGCAAGTTTCGTAATTTGCTAAAGTTTAATTTTTTAAATATTTTAATATAACACAAAAAGTATTAATTTAATATAAAATAAGGTAAATTCATCTGCTAACGAAAATATTCATGAACAGCAATAACATATGGTTGTTATTATAAAAAGCAACGACGGCACTAAATTCCGGTTTATGATCCACCTTTGTTTATTTACAACTGAAGGGAATGACCGACATTTTATTGCACAGCTTAGAGAAAAAACTCGTGTTAAAACAGGTTAACAGTGTTAAAGAAAAAAAAATGCATTACCTACGAAAAAGTGCTTTCTAAATGAAATTTTAGGCCGAATTATTTGAAATTTATATATTAAAAAAGACTATTCAAATTTTGGCACTGCAATATCGTAAAGAAAAGAGTCCCGCGAAATAAGCATGCCCCATTACGTTACTGTGAGAAAAGCAGCAGAAGAAAATTATTAGAAAGGCATGAAGCAATTTATATATATTTCTTTTCAAATTTATTATTTTTAAAATCTATACACTTTTACCTGATAAAGTAAAGTAGATATGCGCTAACCGTCCAATGGGCTTCCTGGGAACATACATTGACTCAATATTTAATACTGATATATATATTTGTTTGTTGTTTCTTTCATACGCTTTTTAGTTATTTTAAAGCTCACAATGCTCCTTACTCAGTGAAAATCATTTATTTATGGGCTATCTAAATTTAGTAATTACTAGAATTCTGTTTTAATAACAGCTGATATTAAAATACATAATTATTGCAATCGAGCATTTTATTGTTATAGTCGTTCTCTTATCGAATTCGTTCTACTATTTTCATCTTTTTGATAGAAAGTTTAGCGATCCGTCAAGCCACTGATAATCTATCAATTCCAGAAAAAGAAGAAGAAAAAATGCTGTTACTGAGAAGCAGTTTCTCTATCTTTTAAGCTTTGAAGAGATTGTCCCGCAAATTATCTTGAGTTATTTAAAGAATAACTAATGAAATCTTAATTACTGGAAAAAACTAAACCAAAGGATTCTATTGTTTTTAACTCAGAGCAGTATTTCTAGAACGAAACGATAAAATTCTCACAAAAGTGCTCATTAAGTCGAACTTGCACCTTGACAGGGTTACAATGAAGATATTGCTACATATTACTAGAAAATCTGACTTTAAAATGTATGCCAAAGTTGTCAAAATAGCAAGCAGATAATTTTAATCCTTCGATTTTGTCCTTTACTCTATGGGTTCAAACTGAGGTGGGAGGGGAGTTAATTAGACGGATGATTATTACTCCGGACTTAATGAATAAATTTGGACCAAATGAAAATTTACTGACAGGTAAAGAAGGCTGACTATACTTCCTTGATTGTTTGAAATATTCAATTCATAGAACAAACCTATTGAGCTAGCATAATTTTATTTCATCAGAAATTAATATTGTCTGCGAATTTTTTTTTAAAATCAGCGCCTTCTGCAAATTCTCCTTAGATCATTCAAGAGTTTTAAGATCTGTCAATTTGACGTCTTGCCATTAAAATCTGTTTTTTTTTTTTTTTTTTGTTTTTTTTTCCCTTGAAGATCACAATTTTTGCACTGCAAAAAAAGGGAACTATTAAGTAACTTGATCATAATGTCTTTAAGCTGCTTTCTCTTGATATTGTTATTATTTTAATTTAAAATTTAATTATATTTTAAAAACGACAATTTAAACGTAAAAGCTCTATATTTCTCCCATGGTCAATGATATGCATCCAGATTCTCAAAAGAGGAATCTCGAAGAAATATTTACATATATATGTCAAATATTAACAGTAAAATTGTTTTTTTTTCACAGATTTTTCAGTTTCTTAGATTTGAGATCAAAATCTCGCCCAGATCAATTATAAAAATTCGACGATTTAGAAGTATACATAGTATACATTTTGCTTTTTGTTATATACTTATAGAACAAATAGACGCAAGTGCAGTTGGAAATACGGCAATTAATATATATGTATGTAAGCCCATAATTTTTAATCAGAAGGCAGTTTCAAAAACAGTGAAGAGACTTTCGACTTCTTGACGTCGTTTTATTTCATCTCTGAGAAGCACGCATTATGTACAAGCAGGAGTGACGAGCACACACAAAAACAGAACGACACAGAAAGAAATGAGGCTCTTGAATATTTTATCCCTGGTCTTACATAACATGAGATATTTATAGAAAAAATATTTCTCCATAGTGTTTATATACAATCAGATTTCGATAAGGAGTTTTGCTACACGCGCCGATGAGGCAAGTGAAACACAGGGATTTTTTAAAAAAGAATTTGTCACGTCAACAGTATTTTGTCCCTTCACTCGGAAAGTGGGAAAGTGAGGCTTTTAGCCGATTCAGCAATTTCACAAAGGTTCTCTTGAATGAATTAATTAGAGAAAGTGGAATTTGATCAGGAAATAAGAGAATATTTTAGAATGAAGTTACTATGGGCTAAATTAAGGTAAAAACTTGGAAATTAATTAAATTGAAATTAGAGTTTAAAATATCATTACAATTTTCCCCCTACCGCAAGACGTGGAAGTGCGTCAGGGCCCTTCGACACACAGCCACAACCTACAGTGGTGTTCAAATAAGAAAGCCTTTAAACTAAAATTTAAAGGCAAATCAAAAGTAATACCCAAGTTTCCCTTACCTTTACATTAATATAAAAATCCTTTTGAAGAATATTATATAAAGCATAAAAAAGATAAAGTAATATCTGTGAAAATATTAGATAAACTTAAATATTCAACAACACCAAAAATAATAATATTAAAATGTGCAGTATCAAAATGCAGATACTCAGTCTATTGTTTCTCATTCTGTAAGATTGTCTCTATTTGGTGAGGAATGTCTCTAAAGAACACTTGCACACAATGTCCTTTAATAGTAGAAGACTCACCGTAATCATTATATTGGATGTAAAATAATGGAATGATAAATTGAACTTATTTAATAATAAAATGTCAACATAGTATTGATTTTTGTATGTAACAATTGAATCTGAAAATAAAAATATGAGATTCAAAATACTCCTATTATAAACATTAATACTCAAAACAACTGACATAAAAATGTATAATTTTAAAAGAAGAAGAAAAAAAACAAAAAAGTTTTTAACACACCAGTTAGCCAATTAGTGGTGACTAGTAAAACCTTGTCTACCGATTTCTAGTAGTGGGTGAAACTTAATGACCCAAAATTAGGACATCAAGAAGAGGGACGAAATTCTTATTCTCTTTCTACTCCCATCCAAGAATACTTATTTCCAAAGTAGAGAACAACATATCTAGGATAAAAATAGATAGAAATTAATTGTGAGGAAATTAATTGTGTGCATTGAAGAAAGAATATGTAAATACTTAATTCCTTGATTTTATGTTTTCCTTTATTTCATGTTCCAGAAGCTACTGGACATTTCTTTAGTTTACCAGACAAGTGTTCTGGACTTTTCTTACTGTCTCTAGAAGAGTATACTGGAACTTTCTCTGCTTGAATAAAAGCAGATTTGTCAGTTACTGTATTCTCAGTTCTGAGTTCAGTTAATAAATTGGTTTAGTTCTGCCTCTTTTGTGTGTGTGTCATTGAGTTCTATACTATAGTTCTACGTGACATTCTTTGGTGGAGTCGCCGGGCAAGATTCCAGCCAGGGAAGAAACGTATTTACGAAGAAGCGATCGCCTTAAAGGCCTTGAACTAGAATTTAGACTTTATAATCCACCATCCAGAAAGACAAGGGAAATGCCTGTGGAACCAGGGGCAAAACCGATCATCCTCACATAAGCACAGCAACAATACAGGAATCCCTCTGTATTTAAAGGAGACGTAGGACAAGACCCAAACAAATGGCTGAAGGAATACGATAGAGTATCAAAATTCAACAGGTGGGATGACATGACTTGTCTCGCAAATGTGTTCTTTTTTCTGGACGGCACAGCGAAGCAATGGTGCGAAAATAATGAGGAAAAATTGACTTCCTGGGATGTTTTTAAATCAATGTTAAAAGAAGCATTTGGAGAAGCACGGCACTATGTAAAGAAGGCAGAAGATGAGCTCAAGTATAGGGCTCAAAAATATGGCGAAAACACGCAATCATACATCCAAAGCGTGTTGGGATTATGCCATCAAGT
This sequence comes from Argiope aurantia, assembly GCA_026543865.1. NCBI lineage: Eukaryota > Metazoa > Arthropoda > Arachnida > Araneae > Araneidae > Argiope > Argiope aurantia. Next base: position 1,424,276 of record JAPMOR010062595.1, on the reverse strand, counting down.
CAAACCAGGTATGTCAGAAGAAGAGAAAGTGTCTCATCTGATGAAAGGAGTCACCGAAGATGTTTACCAGGAACTTCTGACGAAAGAAATAACCACTACAGAGGACTTTATAAAATGGTGTAGAAAAATCGAAATGCAGCAAAAGAGGATCCGTGATAGGAAATTTGAAAGGCTCCCAAATGTCGTAGCAATGGCTGCAATTGACGAAAAGCTGTATCTGGCAGCACTAATACGTCAAATAGTGCGAGAGGAGGTCCCGCGCCTCATATCTCCAGTAGTTGATCCCGAACACCAAGACCAAGGCATTGAAGTCATTGTTCGAGAGGAAGTAGAAAAGGCTTTGGCTCCTTTGTCACAGACAGCACCAGAGTGGACAAAGGTCAAACCAAGACGCCGACCTTCCTATGCTGACATTGCCAGACGACCTACGCCGGTAGCACAGCAACCCCAAATTAAGACAGACAGATGTCTGGCGCACCCCTGATAGAAGACCCGTATGTTTCCATTGTGGCCGCCTTGGCCATGTAGTTAGATACTGCCGAGATCGCAAAGCTATTTTTGAGGCATATCGGGCTAATAGGAGAGATTTCGGCCGTCCACAGTTGAATGAGGGACGGTATGCCGACGAATACAGCCGACCAGCAGCCCGAGGATTGTCGCCCAGCCCATCACGAGGACGATCGCCGACACGCCGCTATAGATCTCCGTCACCATATAGAGATCCAGTCAATCTCCTAGCCGCAGAAATGAGAAAACTAAGCGGTGCGACCTTCCTTGGGGGTGAGGCCGCTAGTGATAAAAATCCTCCGACTGCCGCAAAGATGTCCGGAAACAACGTTGAAGTAATCGTCGACAATGAGGCAGTACCTGCCCTTGTGGACTCTGGAGCCTCATTTTCTGTTATCTCGGAGAAGTATTGCGCCTACTGAAGAAAATTATGTTTCCAACAACTAACAATTTTCTTTTAAAAGTCGCCGATGGAAACTACGTGAGACCAGTGAGAAAATGTACGCTTCGTCTCGAAATCAATGGCAGACCTCAGGCTTTTGAATTTATGCAATTATCGCAATGCAATCACGATATCATCCTTGGTTGGAACATTTTGGGTGCTTCTCAAGCTGTTATAGATTGTGGCCGTTCGGATCTCTTATTTCAAGAAGTCCTTCGAGAATCCCAAACTCCAGACTCCAGCCGTTTATTCACGATAGAAGGCTATACAGTACCTGCTTGTTCTATCAAAAAGATTACTGTCTTAGGCTTTAAGAACCTTCGAGCTATCGACGTAATAGTAGAGGGAAATAGGATGCTCCTCTTGAACAAGGAAGTTGCAATTCCGTCTACTATAGTTACGCTCCTTAATGGAAAAGCCGAACTATGGGTTGCCAACGGACGAGGAGAACCTCAGATCATCCCTAAAGGCATGTGCATCGGGTATGCCGAACCTTTACACGAAGATTGCGTAAATAACATAGATGAGGGATCGCCTTACTCCACTACCACTTCAAAGGCAAAGTTGGGTGTCATCGATTGTACCATGATGATAGCTCCGGATTTGAGGATCGACCAAAAAGAAAGAATGTTTCATCTACTCCAGATGTTTTCAGAAATTTTCGATCAAGAAAGGACGTTTAAGAACGGAAACCAACTCAATGTTAAACACCGAATTAACACAGGCGACCACTTACCTATTAGTCAGAGAGCTTACAGAGTGTCCCCATCCGAACGCCGCATTATCAGTGAGGAGGTAACCAAAATGTTAGAGAAAAACATCATTCAACCATCAGAAAGTCCATGGTCATCTCCAGTCGTCTTGGTCAGGAAAAAAAGATGGAAGCTGGCGTTTTTGTGTTGATTATCGCCGACTCAACAAAATTACCAAGAAAGACTTGTATCCATTGCCACGTATTGACGATACCTTGGATTGCCTGAAGGGGGCAAAATATTTTTCGTCTATGGATCTCTACTCCGGTTACTGGCAAATAGAAGTCGATGAAGCCGATCGTGAGAAAACGGCTTTTATTACACCTGAGGGATTATACGAGTTTAAAGTGATGCCATTTGGCTTATGCAATGCTCCTGCAACTTTTGAAAGGATAATGGATAATCTTCTGCGACATTTAAAATGGACAATGTGCCTTTGTTATTTAGATGACATTGTGGTGTTCTCAGAAACATTCGATGAACATTCGATGGTTGAGAGAGGTTGAATACCGTCCTTCAGTGTATACAGAACGCCGGCCTTATCCTTAATCCAAAAAAATGTCACTTTGGAGCACAAGAGATAAAGATCTTGGGACACCTAGTATCCAGTGATGGCGTACGACCGGACCCAGAAAAAATAAAGGCCGTGAGTGACTTTCCCGTGCCTAGGAATATCCATGACATCAGAAGCTTTCTGGGACTTTGCTCTTACTATCGCCGATTTATCAAGGACTTTTGCCATAAAGCCGAACCTCTACAGTTGTTACTGAAGAGGGACACAAGATTCTGTTGAGGACCCGAATAAGTGGAAGCTTTTAATACCTTGAAGAAAGATCTTACCTCCAATCCTGTCTTGGGCCTTTATGACGAAACTGCACCAACGGAACTTCACACCGACGCGAATGGATACGGAATCGGTGCAGTATTAGTCCAAATCCAAGATGGGAAGGAACAAGTAATAGCTTATGCCTCGCGAACTCTGACGAAGGCTGAGAAAAACTATTCCACAACTGAATGAGACATTTCTCAAGAGACTACTCACCGTGAAGACACGACAACTTATACTGGTCCTATGACTCTATCGAGAACTAGAACCACACAGTGAAATGTCGTAACATCGAGACGCTGTTCTTCTAAGGAGGGAGCACTGCCGCATTGAATAAAGATAGTCGTATCTCCATGGCCGAATGGTCATGGCAGTGGTCTCGTGATCCAGAGTTCTGGGTTCGAATCCCGCTAGAGACAATGCGATTAATAGTATATGTAAATACTTAATTCCTTGATTTTATGTTTTCCTTTATTTTTTGTTCCAGAAGATACTGGACATTTCTTTAGTTTACCAGACAAATGTTCTGGACTTTTCTTACTGTCTCCAGAAGAGTATTCTGGAACTTTCTCTGCTTGAATAAAAGCAGAAGATTTGTCAGTTACTGTATTCTCAATTCTGAGTTCAGTTAATAAATTGGTTTAGCTCTACCTCTTGTGTGTGTCATTGAGTTCTATACTATAGTTCTACGTGACAATATTCACATCTCACTAAGACTGAGGTATTTGAATTTATGTTGCGATGGCGGCTATCACATCATCATAATGAAGAAAAGAAAAACTAACTCTTACCAGTGGAGACAACGGACCAACCTAAGTTGGAGTTTATGTGGAAGAGACATGGGAAATAAAAGGATTTTTTTAAAATTATTATTTATGACTTAATTTCAATTTTTCTGGTGGGTAACATGTTCTTAATTTTGATACAAGGATAACATCCGTAGCTTTGTTTGTTAATGCGTTAGGTTTAGTTATTTTATAATTTACATCTGAAATTTTAGTTACTATTTCATATGGACCTAAAAATTCTATGATTTGGGTAATTAAATTCCTCATACATTACAATGTCACCAGATTTGAATGGAAAATCTATAAATGTTGCATCATATCTTATTTTATTTTTATCATGATATTTGATTGTATTATATTTAGCTAATTTTCTGGCTTCTTCTACTGGAGGATAGAATTGATTTTGAGTTAAGGGTGGAGGATATATCCTCGTAAGGTAAAGTGCAAAATAACAAAAATGCAGGAGGAAATTTTGTAACTGAATGGGGTGTTGAATTATATTCATCGATTACTTGTTCTAAACGCTTAGTCCAAGGAATTTTAGTTGGAGAAGAATTGACCTTACACTTTAATTTAGTTACTATTCACTGGTTAACTCTTTCACATTTCCCATTAGTTTGTGAATGAAGTGAAGACGTTAGCAGATAGATGCTTGACACTGTAATTTCTGAGGAAAGGTTTGAATTTAGATGAGGTAAAATCCCCATTTCTATCAGTTAATTATTTTGGAAGATACCTGAATTTTGAAAACTTCCTTTAATATATTAATATAATTTTCAGAATTTTCATTTTTGGAAGAAAAAGCCCAAACATATGTAATCGCATGATCAATTACTATATGAAGAAATTTTTTAGTTGAATTGTAATAATTAAATCCACCAGCAGTATTGACAGAAAGACATTCAAAAGGACTATCTGTGTGGGGGGGGGCACAGCCTGTAAAAAGCCAAATCTTTTTTGCTTTTTCTTTTTATTTAATTGACAAATATCGCAATGTTTAACAAAAAGTGCAATATCTTGAGTAATATGGGGCCAATAATACTGAGGAGTAATTAAATTTATCATTTTTTGAATGCCTGGATACCCAAATTGTTCATTAGCATTTTGCAAAACTTTTCTTCTAAGAGAAAAAGGTACAACTATTTTAAATAAATTTTTCTTTTTAACTACAAATACATCATTAATATTTTTATATTTAGTATTATCTAAATTATCTAAATTTTGAAAGTGTTTTATCTCATCTAATTCCAATAAATGCACAGAATGTTGGAGATATTGAGCAGTAGGATGCCTTGATAACATATCAACTTCAACATTATCTGTTCCCTTTAAATATTTCACTTCATAATCAAACATGCTTAATTTTAAAGACCAACAAAATAATCTTCCCCTTAAATTTTTTACATTTTTAAATCAAATAAGAGCAGCATGATCGGTATGAATTATGAATTTCTTCCCATGTAAATAATAATAAAATTTATCAAGAGCATCTACTATTGCTAAACATTCCAACTCAGTTATATAATAATTTTTTTCATAAGAACGTAAAGTTCTTGAATGATAAGATACAGGATGCAATTGACCAGAACAGTCAGGCTGTTTTAGAACAGCTCCAAAGGCTACCGAAGATGCTTCACAAAAAAACATGAAGAGGCAAATTAGGGTTATATAGTTGTAACACTGGTTTAGTTATCAATTTATTTTTTAATATTTCAAAAACTTTTTGACAGTCTTCTATCCATTGCCATGGTTTATCTGTTTTAAGAAGATTATTTAAGGGTTCTCTAATTTTAGTATAAGAATCAATAAACCTATTATAAACATTTACAGAACCAAGAAAACTTTGAAGTTATTTAACATTTTTTGGAGGTTGTAATTTTTTAATACTTTTAATATTATAATTATCATTAGAAATACATCCTTCTTTGACTTCATACCCTAAAAAATTAATTTTATCTTGAGCAAATACACAATTAGAAAATTTTAATTTAATATTTTCTTTTTCACACATTTAAAAAATCTGTTTTAAATGATTATAATGTTCCTCTAATGAGTTAGAGAAAACTACTATGTCATCAAAATAGTGACATGCAAAATTTGAAAATTTATGTTTATTTAAAATTTTACGAATAGCTCAATTGAATATTGCAGGTGCATTTTTAAAGCCAAAAGGTAGGACTTGAAATTCACATAAACCTTCAGTAGTTACAAATGCAAATTTTTGTTTGTCTTTTTCATGCAAGGGTATGTGCCAATATCCAGATGCAAGATCGAAAGTTGAAAAAACTTTAGCAGTACTTAATTTATCTAATAAAATATCTATTCTAGGGAGAGAATCTGCCTCAGATTTGCAAAGGGAATTAATTTTACGATAATTTTACGATAATCAATACAAAAACGACTTTTTCTATTTTTATCTCTTTTATATGCTAATGTTACAGGGGAGAAACAATTACTAGTAGATTCTTTTATTAAACCTGCATTTAATACATTTTTAATTTCATCAGTAGCAGAGGTTCTATAAGCTCTTTGTGAAACTGGTAAATCAAATGTTAAATTTATTCTAGGGGGTTCCATTCTTATTCTACCAACATCATATTTATTTTTTGGTAACACATGAGAATATTCTGACACCAGAGGTAACACAGGTTCAGATAGTTTGTTTACAGTTAGAGGTGGAAACATTTCCTCTGAGGTATTCACTACCGTGACCTTATTATCATCAGTGTTATTATTTTCAACAATATGTAAAGACATATAATTATTATTGGTATGCAAGTTGGTAATAATTTTTCGATTTTGAAATATTTTATTTTTGTCATAATCTATAATTAATTTATATAAACTACAATCTGGAAGTCCTAAGATGATATATGGTAAAGGATTGTCCATAATATATAATTTGATTTTCTTATTTATTTGGGCAAAATTTTTAAACATATGTCACAAATTTGGGTCAATTGGAACCATGTGCTTGTTTGACTCTAATTGGGTTTACATTTTTTCTTGTCAAGATAAGTTTTTTCACAATATCTGCAGATATAATTGAAAGAGTGGATTATGTGTCAATAACAATATTTACATTTGTATGAGGATTATAAACATTGTCCAAGTTAGCTAGACTTGGTAAAGTCGAGATATGTCCGGACACTAATGATTGCCATTGTGCTGGGCCAGGGGCCTCATTAGAAGAATTTTGTCTCGTTCCAGAATTTTGAGAACAGCCAAGGGGGACTTCTGTGCGCGGGGAATTCAAATTGGCTGTTATTGGAACATCTGTCATAAATTGGGGATGATGAAAAGGACATACTTGGGTCCAATGATAAGCATTTGGAATGCCTTTTTGAGTACAAATTCTAGATAGAGAAGATGGTAATCTTTGTTGGAAAGGCAAATTATGACCATAGTTATTGAAATTATTTGGACGTTGCCTTATTGAATTCTGATAATTTTGTCTAAAATTATTTTGAGCTCGAGGAATAAAATAATTTTGAAATCTATAATTAAAATTATGCCTAGGTGTAAAAGGTGCTGTTTGCTTTACTCTGATTCTGGTTTCATTACACCTACCTGGGATTGGTTCTGAAGATTCTTCCATTTTTAATAGTTTAGTTGTTATTATAAGCCATTCTGTAGGGGTACAAGGAGAGTTTATGCTTACCAGTTGTTTTAGTTGAGTTGGCAGTCCATTAGTAAGAACTTTAAGACCAGTTGGGAATTAAGGCCTAACTGTCTGCCACAATTTAATTTTTGATGAAAATATTCAACTAATGTAGCCTTTTTTGAATCAAATTTCAATTGTGAAAAGTCAGAAAGATTAACAATATTTGGTTGAATAAACTGTTCAGTTAATATACAACATAAATCATCAAAATTGTAAATATTTAAGCAACTATTTATATAATGAGTTAAAGCTGACCCTTTAGGAAATTCAGCAATATTTTTAATTTTCCACAAGTCAGTCTTGTTATTCTCTCAGCAAATTTTGTTGAAATATCCCAAACATAAATCCCATCTTCATCCCATTTTCGGGATCAAAAGGGATTATGGAGGGTTCTTGGACAATCTGGTCATTTTCTTCTTTATCAATTTTATTTTCTGAACTTTGAGGGCTAGACACATTTGTTTTGTCTGGGTCAGTCATTTTTCCAAATCTTAACAACATTAAGGATTCTTTCAAATAAAAAAAAACATTATAAATTTATGCATAAAATTTAAAAAAATAGATTTGATAAAAGACTAAGAATTAAATATTTTAAATAATACTATAAAAATGCAATTTTCAATAATTATAAAATTTAAAAATCAAAAGAAAAGAAAAATACACAATATAAATCTTGATTTTCAGCCGTTGAATCGGAAAACACAAAACGCTTTTTGAGAAATCACCAAAGGTACATTTGAGCACTGAACTGGCACTGTTGACCACTGGCGAGTAAAGCAGGCGATTATTATATTGCGGTGATAATAATGTAAAACACAAGTGATATTTTGTAAAACTGGATAAATCATGGCACACTAGGAGTTGGAACTTCTTGAAGATATAAGGAGCACAAACACAAGGACAGAGCTAGAACGTCGGATGAGGTCTCAGGAAGGAGTAGCGATGAGCAGCCGGGCAATTCAACGAGAACCGGACCGGATCCTGGAATACAGCAAGAATAGGACATTGCGTCGGCTGGCGTGGAACTTCGTCATGGAACTACGTGGTCGAAGGAGCTTCGCCATCGGAGACAGCGTGACCGGCTAGCCGCGACGAAAGTCATCAGTGTCGGAAGGAACTATTGCGTCATTTATTTCGTTTTCCCGCGGATTTAATTTTAATTTTTTAAAGTCATTTGACAATTTTGCACAAGAAACTATCTTTGTCGCCTCTTTATAATGTAAGCATTATTTTATGTGAAGCTGACTGCAGGTGCGACAAGCAGTGAAGAGACTTTCGATTTCTTGACGTCGTTTTATTTCATCTGTGAGAAGCACACATTATGTATAAGCAAGAGCGACGAGCACACACAGAAAACAGAAGGACACAGAAAGAAATGAGGAAAAGCTCTTGAGCATTTTATCCCTGATTTTATATAACATGAGATATTGATAGGGAAAATATTTCTCCACAATGCCTACAATACAATGAGACTTCGGTAGGGATTTTCGCTACACACGCCGACAAGGCAAGGGAAACACAGGGATTTTTTAAAAAAGAATTTGTCACATCAGCGATATTTTGTCCCTTCACTCGGACTGTGGGAAAGTGAGGCTTTTAGCTTTTAGAATCTATATATATTCAGCAATTTTACAAAGCTTCTTTTGAATTAATTAAGTAGATAAAGTGAAATTGGATCAGGAAATAAGAGAATATTTTAGAATGAATGAAGTTACTATGGGCTAAATTAAGATGAAACCTTAGAAATTAATTAAATTGAAATTAGAGTTTAAAATATATCATCACACACACGCATACACATATTCTGATTTATGCAGAGCTCCCGAGCTTCTCGAGATTAAAAAAAAACAATCCATAAGTATATCATTTATTCATTTTTTTGTCCAAAAATACTGTCTGTTTTAGCCCTTATTGCTTTATTCTAAAATTTTCTCTTATTTTCTGATGCGAACTCCATTTTTTTATTTGATTATTTCTAACACCCACTCTAAAAAATTAATGACTTTCTCATTTTTATACTTTTA
>JAPMOR010062595.1:1399659-1414873 GCA_026543865.1 Argiope aurantia | reverse complement strand
ATATATATATATATATATATATGTATGTGTATATATATATATGCAATAACTAAGTTTGATTGCATATTTTTATGATATTGTTTAGTTTTCGCATTATTATATTAGATGATATATCTAGCGTTCCTTGGGATGAAATTATTTTTATGCTTTTTATTAATAAAATATTGCATGTATAAATAATTAGCACAAAAGCGTTAGTAAACGTATTTATATTATAGTATTTGTGTGCAATATATATAATATTTAAACCTTAAAAATAAAATAAAATAAATCTAAAATCTTATCAAATCTTCTATTGAAAGTTATGCTGGTAAAAATGTTTTACTGAGAAGGCATAATTTTTTAAAATTAGTATTCTGATGAATCCCAATACATTATTGTCTGCAGCTTTATTTAAAAATATAATGCGATGATCTGTTGAATTGATGAATTTTACCGACAAATTATAAACAGTCCAAAATTTGGAATTTTTTTAGAAAGAGTCCATTTGTAAATATTCAAAGCCTATATACCTCAGAAAGGAGATTTATCGAAATTTATTTCGGTAAATATTTATTTTAGACGCCTGATTTTTATGTGATGCTGCAGCTTCAAATTGAATAATTTAAATCAAAGAAATCGAACATTCAGAAACGTGGGAAAGCTAGAACTTCTTGAAACTCAGAAATCAAAGTGAAGTTAGAATTCAAATGATTGGAAAATAACCAGTTTAATATAAATGAAATTTATTACATCTCTCTCTCTATATATGTGAAAAAATCATGTAATCATATGTAATACTTGAATTGTTGAAGGACATAGTAGACACTAATACAGATCGAAAAAGTATAAAAATACTTGCAAATAAGAAGTTGTAGTGCTAGTAAGAAGCATAATATAACCATTACACTTATTATCAGCTCCAGTAAGAGCAAATGAATTAGAAAAAAAAGCTTAATTTTATAATAATTGAAAAGCTAATGAATCGTAACGATATTTTGTGATTAAATAACTTTCATTTTGAAGCATGAAGCTTTTTGAAATACATTTAGATAATATTAAAATTTGTGCAATTTTAAATATATTTTTAGATTATCTAAGCATTTAGCTTTTCATCATGAAGACCACATGTATTGTCTAGATGCGTTAAATGTAAAATTGAAAGTGTAGTAACTGAAATATACTTAATATATATAGATTATATAAGCAAGAGCATTTATTCTTATTAAAAAAACACGTTGTAAAAATGTGAAATAAAATACGCGATGTATCTGTTATATGCGCTATTACTGAATGGTTAATTTCGATATTTCATATTTTATACAATTTAATAATTTCTAATCAAGCCGTTTTAGAATTATTATTTTATCGAATGAAACTAAAAAAATAACATTTATCTTTTAGAACAATAATGCAAAATACAGACAAGAGTAAGTTTTGTATCAGTTAAGTACCATATAAATATAATACATATAAAATTGAATTGACTTGCAACTTTTACAGAAGAAAGCGTAATAGAACTAAAAAAATATATTTTCTAATATTTCTAGATTCTTTTTAAGTATGCTGTTTTTGTTAGGTTTCTTGCTTTCAAAACTTGGCTGGGAATTATTGATTTGCCTTTGAGTCTTCTATAATTCAAACAAAATAATATTTTTGGAACGGAAGCAATAAGATTCAGTTTCTGATAATACGTATAACGTATCGCTGTATTTAAAATAATACGTATTCATATGACAATTCAATTTTGCGCGTTTCTGACTTTTTTGTTTATTAAAGAACTTGTATTCATCAAAGTAACTCATTTTATTCAATTATCAAGAAACTCGGGGTTGGATTTAATAACTAAAATGGCGCAAATTTCCTTTTACATCTGTTGTTTCAAATTATTCTTCCTTATTTTTTCAAAATCCTTTTGCCAGCACTTAAGTGTAATTTGAAGTACTCAAATTTATGATAAAGAATTGTATTAAAAAAGCTTACAATACAATTAAAAAAATGTCTGGTTTCTCTTTTTAAACTACAAAAATTCCATAAAAGTGTTTTACAGGTATACTTCTAAGACTCAAGTATTTAACTATTTGCATCTTTAATAAATTAACTTGATTTTGAATTTAAAAAACTCGCATCATACCGACTTCTTGGACCACGCAAGAAGAAATCTTACACTTTTAATGGAATCCTTGGTAGAAATCTGTAGCAAAACATGATAAACAAACATATGTAGAATAATACTCTGCGATTTTGTTCTCCTCTTGAACATTTTTCTGTAATTTACAACATTCCTTGTTGGTTCCCCTCACATCTAATTTTAATTAAATTTTTTTCTAATGGTTTTCTGCTCATTATATTTTTTATCGGAGTTTATTTAATAATTTCTCTGGCCCCTTAAAAAATGAAAAGGAATGATATTGTATATATTATTATATTATTATGTGACATATTTGATTGCTAAAAATCTTCATTAGTTCTGAATAACTCAATAAATTTGGAATGTTGTTTTTTTACTTTTTTTTCTGTAACGTACGTTATTTTCTTTTTTCCCTAATTATAATGTACATGCCTTTCATATAGAATTATATAATGTTTAAATGGAATATTTACTTTAAATTTTTGTACCAAAACGTTAGATAATTAAATATAAAAAGAAGGAGATTGAATTATCTTACCTTTAATGAACCTTACCGTCGAATCATGTATTAATGCACAATTTTAAGTCCAAAAGTAATTTAACCTCATCGCTGATAATGGCGATAGCTTCAATTTTATTTCACTTATAAAGATTCGTATCATGATTTCGGTATTTTCGGAGCTTATCTTGTCATGTGGAGATAAGAAAAACGTGGAAATGTCATAAAAGAATTAGTTGCATTCCATCGATGACTAATCAAAGTTTTTAAAGAACGCAGATTGAAGAATGCGCGCTCTACAAGCGGAGAAAGCTGCGAGTGACAAAAGATTCATATAGAATTATATAAAAACCAGGGAAAAAAAGAGAACATCATAATTTTAAAACGTATAGTAATTTATTAGGTTTAGGGATTGAAAAATAAGTGTTGTAATTTAAGGATTGCACAAAACTTAATTGATTTAAAAAAAATCTAATTTAATTAATTTTTTAGAAAATTTCCCCAGTTTTGTAAACTATTTTAAATTCTATAAAGGAAAGTTCATGTTTATGCACTTTAAACAGAAGCGAATGAATTGTGTCATTTTGATTCAGGATAACTGTATTAGTTAACAGAAAATTAAACAAAATAGACTCTGTGAAAATAAAATAAATCTTGTAGATTTCTGTTGACATTTTTTTAATATTAAAAAAATTAAATTTTCTGACATAAAATGATGGAAATCTATTCATTTTTCTTGTCAGATTTGCTATTTAGTTCTGCCCCGTTTTGGATTTTGTAAATTATTATTAAAGCATTATAATCATCAAAATATTCCCTTCCGATATTTCAATAAATCTCTCTATTTTGTGCCTCCAAGAGTGATAAAAGAAGCATTTTTGCCATTTTTTTTCTTTTCTTTCTGTCATTTGTTTATCTATAAACACAATAACTCAAAAAAAGGGGGGAAATAAATAAATGAAATAACTAAATAACACAAAAGCTTGAATAAATGAAATGGAGTGCACAATTTGATCATCTAAAATGTAGATTCTCCTTATCAAATATTGAATTAAATCTGTGAAAAGGTTAATCCCCTGCCTATCTGAACATTTCCATGTACGTGAACTCGATAACTCAAAAGTGCAACAACTTGCATAAATGAATGATTTTGATATTGTTACCAAAAATTGTAGTTCGTCTATTTTGGTTTTATTTGGACGAAAAATTATTCGAAATTCCATTGCAAAGGATTTAGTGCTCAGAAAATCAAAAATAAACGTTATATTCAATAAACAGTGCTGATAATACAGCTCAGTTATATATCGTTCTATACATTTTTCAAAAGTAGAGGCATCCATTGCAAGTAATTTGATTTTAAAAAGCTCATACTTTGTAAAACTAGCGAGGATGTATGCGTGTGACATACAGAATTTTTTTTCAAATGCTATCATTTTTTGCAATATACTAGAGAGAACAATATGTAAGTTCATTGTTTTCAACAATAGCTTCTTTGTTAAGCGAAATACTTTGCAATTTTGGCAGGGGAAATAAATTTTCATTTATGTCATTATCTTTTATTTTTTGATATTTTGGAAATCTAAGAAATATACACTTTATTTTGTGCAAAGAGCTTTCGAAACATTTTATATTTCATCATGTATAGAAAATGGAGATATGAAGGGTTGAAACTGAAAAAAAGTATTTATTATGAAATCTGTAGAATATCGCAACTACTTCGGGTATTTGCATTCTCCCAGGAAAAATTATTGATGACTAATTTAATAAAATGTAAATAAATAAATATTGTTGTCTTATATTGTTATCTTAAGATTTATCAATATATTGTAAAAGTGAAAAGTTTATTTAATTTCAGAACAATAAGCAGATTAGGCAAAATGAACGAACCATAGAAAAAATATTTCAGTTTTTTCTCTCTCTCTCTCTTTTAAAAGCATTAGAGTATAAGATGCTCCAATGAAAAGCTCTTTTCAACTTAAAAAAGAGCCATGCTTTAGGAAGATAAAAAACATTAATTTCCTTAAGTGATATTCAGCAAGTGTTTGATGAATTATATTAACGGATTCAACCTTTGGGAATGAATGCATAAAAAAAGGAAGAAGAAGGGTAGTTGAGAACAAATTTTTTCTACCTCATTTTATTCTTTAAAGAATAATTTTCGAAAAAAAAAGAAGAAGAAAGTATAATAAATTCCAAGAAATCGTGTTTAATTCCTAATTACTTACAAATTCATTTCAAGTCAGTGTGAAAGATAGTGATCAGTACTGAATGCATGAAAGTTTAATTCAACGGAAAGTTTGTTTGGTTTTGATATTAAGCTTCAACATTTATTTCAGTCTTCACACCAATCACTTTATAGAGTTTCATCGCAAACCTTATCTCCCCTAAATCCAAGTTGTGAATAATATTTTCAAACGCCTTTAAAGTTTAGGAAATAAATTGCATTTTAAGATCAAATTTCAATGCCTATCATTTAAACATATTGCTAATCCAGTAACTTTAACCCAAAATTGGCGTTTCTTTATAGAAATTTTAAGCCAAGGATTTTTGTCTGCAGAGTCTTTATTTATATAATTTTAAATGATACATCAAAATTTCTGGACATTTTGTAATACTCCTCCCCTTTTTTCAGGTAGTTGGGTTAAGAATATTATATCTTAATATTCTGGCCAAATTAGAAGAATTCTTCTAATTTGATTAAGTTCATTTGGGTTTTAGTTGTAGCAGCACTAGCGCTCTCTAAATACAATGTATATTTTATTATATAGATTCAGGAAATCTTATATAGGTGAATTTTCATATTGATTATTTCTGGATTGATTGTTTCTTAATATTCTGGCCTTGCGTTTGGAGATTTTAAATTGAAAAAAATTGTGTTTAAAGTTTTGTAGTTTTAATCCTTTCAATAATGGTAAATGGCAAATCAAAAAGTTGTAGTCATAAAAATCTGTGTAAAATGAATGCTAAAATTATATATTTTGCTAGAAAAGCATGAATACTAGCTTTAATTAAAACCCCCGATTTCTTTTATTTCAATTTCCAAAGAAGAAAAATTGTCTGATATGTATATGTGCGCAGAGATTACCCTAAAAGTAGAATTAACCTTTACTACTCTAACTGTTAAAATCATACCTATATTTTTATTTGCAAAATTTAATGAAATTGAGTAACCGAATGTATGAAAATACTTCAGTTTTTGTAAAGGATGATTTTGAAACATTCAGTTCTTCATACAACTACCATGACTACACAACTTTCAGTTGTAATAAATAGCCCATGGACTTCAAAAATGCTGCAGAGTTGTCAGTTATTTAGGAAAAAAATTATTTGCACTGTCCTTTCTATAAGTTAAGTTCCGAATTGACTGATCGTTATCTAGCATGAGGGTAGCTTGAAGACTAAGACAAAATATCAATTTTCTATATCATTTGTATAAAGCCTCATCTTCGCCGTTCTTTTCTTGGGAAGTAGGGTTCCTGCAATTTGTTATCACTGAAACATTCTGTGAACGCACTTCCTAGAAGGATGCCGTGATTCTGAAAATATGTATTTCTTTGCATCTAAGCATGCATTATGATTACAAGCAGCATAAATTATTAGCATTTCCAAACGTTCCTCATTAGCAAAATAGGCCAGTCTTTTAAAAAGACTGCAATTACGAACAAAGAATTAACTTTCCTGTTCGGCTTTCCAGTATGTTTTTAATTTGTTTCTCAAATTTCTCTTTTTTTTTTTTCTCTTATTATAAAGTCAAAGTTGTCTCACAAGCGGAAATAATTAATAATTTATTGGGTTGGTCGATAGCTTGAGATTGTCGATCAAGCTATCGACCGATTCAAGTGAACGACATTATATCTGATTACCGAATTTCTTTCAAGTCATGATTATTGGAATTACTGTATTACTTGAGAGATATTTTCTAATGGTGTTTTTTTTTTTTTACTGAATAAATTCTTTTTTCTGAAACGATTGCTTCTTTCTAAATTTGCGATGAGTCCCGCAATATTATAAAAAAAAAATGTGTACAATTTCAAATTTTTTGATAGAATCGAGAAATTTTGCATGTTCATAGATGCAGTAAGATAGTAAGAGGAACATTTTACTAATTGATACTTTTGCATTTTGTGGGGACACTTCAAAAGAAATTTTTCACAGTTTTACTGTTCAAAGGTGCCAAAGTGTTTTCATATAGTTGCGTACTTCATTTAGAATTTTTGAATACGGAATTACAATTTATTACTCATCGCATTGTTTTAGCTGCTATTTTTTTTATTGGTATCAATATTTTCAGCGTTTCTATTCAAATAATTTTTTAAAAATAAATTTAATAATTAATTAAAATATTATTTGAATTTTTGATATATGTGGGTCTTATGTAAAGAAAAGGACAGTTTAATGTAACAGTTGTGATGTGACTAGGGATTGCAATACCGGGATATCGAATACCGGTATTTTGAGTCTGTTGTACAATTTTGTAATAGCGATATTCACAAGTTTAAATACCGTTTTTTCGGTATTTACTAGAAATTCTTAAAATTGTATCCACTATATGTTCAGGGATCGACAACATAGCAAAATAGTATACGTTTTTGTTTTTATGTCTCCCTAACGGGCGAAATTAATTAGCTAATTAATGGCTTAATTAATTGCTTAAATATAAATTAGCGAAACATGGATTATCCCTGAGCGAAGATATTGTAACCATAACGACTGATGGAGCAACAGTTATGAAAAAAGTTGGAAAGTTGATTGGTGCAAATCAACAATTGTGCTATGCTCATGGAATTCAATTAGGAGTAATAGATGTATCATACCAAAAAATAAAAAAGTAGAAGAATCCAAATACTGATATAGAGACTTCGGATTCCAACTTTGAAGAAAGAGTGATATTGACAATGAAGATAATGACAATGTAATTGTTGAAGGAGATATTGGTAATGAGGATGAAATATTAACCTATCAAGAATTGCTTACTATAATTTATAAAGTTCGAAAAATTGTTAAGATATTTAAACGTTTCCCTATAAAAAAGGACTTATTACTAAAATATATACTAACTGAAAATAAAAAAGAATATAAATTAATAGTATATTCTAAAGCACTTTGGAATAGTTTATTCTTAATGATGGAACAATTTTTGAAATTGAGAAATCCAATCCAAAGAGCAATAATCGACTTAAACCTGAAAATTAATTTTTCAGATAGTGAATTCGACATAATATCCAGAACTGCATCAGCTCCACTTCCAATAAAACTGACTATTGAGGCATTATGTGGGACAGATTTTAATTTATTAACAGCTACTGCAACAATAAATTCCATGTTGCAGTCACTGAAAGAACAGCACACATCACTATCTGAATAATTATATATTACATTGAAGTATTGCAAAGAAGAAAGGCATACGGAAATAGAAAATGTCTTATGGTATTTACATAATTATAATGATTTTAAAAAATGAAAATGGAAAAGAAGAAAAGAAAATAACCAATTCAAATCTAATTAAGTTTATAGTAAATTTTCTTAACATTTTTACCCACAAACCTATCAAAATTCAGAAGAATTCGGTTCAGTTATCGAAGATTATGATGACACTAATGTCGATAGTGAAAAGGAATTGTCTCTTGAACAAAAATTATAATTAGCGATAAATAAAAAAATTTCAACGAGGGATTTAGAGGTAAATACTTGGAAAAAATATATCGCTCATTGCTAACAGTGCCACCAACAAGTGTAGGCGCCGAAAGAGAGTTTTCGGCAGCTGGTAATTTTTGCACAAAATTACGTTCCAGGCTTAATGACAGTACAATTAATGCATTATGGTTTTTAATATCACATTTCAAAAATTTGTAATAGTACCATAGATGGAATAGTGATATTTACACTTTTTTGTGATTTAAATAAATAAGATGTTCCTTTACTTTTTTGTGATTCTTTATAGACTGTTGTAATTTATAAGTTACAAATTATTTTTTGCGATATTTACCCTCTCTAATAAAGCTGGCAAATAAAATAAAGAAACACCTGCGTTTTCTTTCTTTTTCTAAAATTTCTAATACCGGTATTAAAACCGGTATCCTGGTATTAAGATCTAAAAAATACCGAATACCGGTATTGAAATCCTGTTCCGATATTGCAATCCCTAGATGTGACAGTTTAATGTAAAGAAAGAATTTTCATAATTAATTAGTTATATCTAAAAATATGTAAAAAGAACAGTGACTTTCTTTTGATATTAAAAAGTTTAAAATTTTCAGAATTAATTCATCATCCACTTTAAAATAGCAAAAGTTCATATATATTTGAATTAAGATAAAGCTCAACAACCAGAAGCGAGCTCCGATAAATTTTCTTTCATGATAGCAAGTAGACCAAGACTAAAATAATGCCTCACAAATGAAAACAAAAAAGGTTTTTGTTTCACAATCAACAACAAAAGTTATTTTATTTATATTATTTCTACACATAAATGCGATCAATGATTTAAAAGAAGGTGAATATGAATTCATCAGATTTGATTACTTGCTGTCTTTGTTGCAGGGAGGCCAACTTGCTGCATCATTGGCATTTTTCCGTTGTCTCTGCATCATTACAAGCTTTGATTGGCACCATCAATGTTTTCTGAATCGCAACTTTACCATGCATGTCTTCAACAAGTAATTCGTTTCGAACATTTCTGGTGAAAGTGGGATCCTGAATAAACTTGTCTAAATCATATGTCACTGCATCAATAATAATAATAATAATAATAATATTTTTTGAATCTGTGCTGGTTAACTGCTGTATACCATGATCTTACTTTGCTGACACCATCCAACCATCTTTCGTAACCAACATCTTTCACACAGTACCAACCAGCGGTTGATACTGTGTGCCTTGTGTTTCCTTGCCCAATTACATTTGCAGTTTTCATAAAGGAACTTTAACAAAATGTACTTCAACAATTAGTACTCTTTCGAATTCTGCCAGGCTTCGAATTCTGTAATTGCTTTCACAGGAGACGATGGATGTGGGCAACTCTTTCAAGAATTCTTGATAGATTGATCTTTCCTTTAAAAGCCACTAAGCGGCAAACTCCGTGTTTAGTTGCGCATTTTTTTGGCAGTTCCAAAATGTTTTAAAGATTTTTACAGGCATTACTGTGCTTACTCACAATACATTATGCATAGTATTAATACAGTCATAATACAAAGTAATGTTTCGCATTACTTTGTTGCTCACCAATACATTGCATCAAAATAAGATAATGAAATATGAATGCAGAAAAATCTGCGAATAAAACAGGAAGTTTGTTAATGAACCACCAAAAGAAGCACTTACCAGGTTTCAAACTTGAAGGGAATACAATCTTTGTATCAGCTGGTATATATACTCAGCATTTTGCTAAAATTTAAACCTTTGCATGATCTGAAAATTCAAGAATTTTTAAAATTTATTTTTCTGTTAGTTTGCATGCAAATATACAATTTTTAATATTTTATGCTCACTAAATATCTCCATTTGCAAGTACCAATCTATATTCTACACTAAAAAGATTGATACCTTTTCCACTTCACTTTAATGACTACTGTCAATTCCTTAATGAATCAATTATTGTACGAGCACTAGAATGAAAACAGTATAAATCTATTATAAATGCATGCATTTATAATGGATTAGAATATGAAGTTCTCTTAATCGAAGGCCATTAGCCACAAAATAGCATTATTAAACAAGAACTCCATTGAAAATTCTGTTATGTCGTAAAAATCGTGAGTAACAGTAAAAATTTTAAGAAACGAAAATATATTCAGTAAGTGCCCCCCCCCCTCCTTAAATAATGTTTTTTTCCTTCTTAAAAAATGAGCGAGGGAGAAAGAACTGGCCCACTAAGCAGCGTGGATGTAGAGAATCTTACAAATAATCTTTCACTTAAAAAATATTCCATTTATATATTTTTAAACCGAAAATGATTCGGTCGTATTCGAAAATGAAAGGAAAATATACGCACTACCTAATAAAAACGCATCTTATCATTCTGAGACCCCATCGTGGGAAAAGTAGCAGTCGAGAAAAGAATATAAAAGTCCCCCTCTTTACTAAAGGCGACATTAAATTCTGTTCCTTGTCGAACACCACGATAAAGTTTATCCAGTAAAAATGGTGACGCAAATAAAAAAGCGCAGCAGGGAGAGGGAGCGGGGGGATATGCTCTTCTCCAAAGCGCGGCAAGAGTCTTAAGTTTATTGCAGTTCAAGCTGGCGTTCGAATCCGGCCAAGAACTGCTCAGAAATCGTTGTGTGTCCGTGATAAGAGCGGCCGGAATTTATGTCCCGATCTTCAACCAGGTGTCGCCAGATCAGTTTTGAAGAGTTCAATCTTCTTGTTAGGAGAATTTTGGAAAAGGGTTGCCGCTCCTCTAAACTATCGCCAAGGATGCTCAGATGGATTTCTTGATTGAATGAATACAAGCGTGTATCATTTTCGAGATGGGAGGCTCTGTTGAATTATGCTGATAGCAAACTTGCAGAATATATATTAAAGCATTTGCTTTATATAGCTTCATACTCATTCATTATAACTAATTTTACTAATTCTGTTATTACACATTTAAAGCAAGACTTCACAGCATAAAATATTTTAATTCATGCGTTAGTCCACTTTTGCAAATTCTTACGCAACTCCTCTCTATGCTTTGTCATTTGAATTCGATTTTATAGATTGCCATATTAAAAATATGACTATGATGGGTTTCGTACTTACACGCGGAAATCAAGTTCTAGTACCAAAAATTTAGTCACAGTAGATCTCTTTGTTAATAAATTTTCTGCATTGGAAGATTTTTCATTATCGGTATTAATAGAACGTGCTGCCTTTGATTGCATTTTGTGTGAGTCTATTTGCTTTATTTATCCCCATCAGAGCTCTGGTTAAACTCACCGGAAGTACAAATCTTTACGTCATGATTTGTTCACTTAAATGAAGATTTTTATTGAATACATTGCTACAGTCCCTTTAGCTTTGAAATTAATTGTCTTTTGAAATGCAGTGTATTCTATACAGTTGTTACTCCAAAAAGGATTTTAAAATAACGAAGTTAAAAAAAAGTTTCAATCACACAACAGCCCAATTTTTAAATAAAAAGAAGTAAGCCAACAACTTTCAGAAACAGATATCTACTTTTTATTTAATCTGTAGAGCAAAAATTGTACATGTTAAAAAAAAAAAAAAACCTCTACTCTTCAAAAATTTTAGCAGTGACTTGTGTTGTTTTATACAGGCATTTTGCTAGATTTCTTCACTTAATTATTCGCGATTGCCGTTTCACGCAGTTTAGCGGTTAATCGGGAATTTATTGTAATCTGTTATGAAAATTGAATAAAAACAAGTAATATATATAAAAAAAATTAAGTCAATTCCTACTTAGGTCAACAAAAAAAATTATTTTACTCACTTTTTATTAAATAATTACAATTAATATAAATATGTATATACATATGACAGAATTACAATATTAAGTTACAAAATAGTAAGCGAATTTCCTTGCAATTTTCTTAGACTTGGCGACCATTTGGCGACTCTATTTAAAGTATAACAAATTAATTAAATTTAATTAATGAATTAATCTTTGAAATTATTTAATGAATGAAGAATTACGTCAAATAATATAAAAATTGTTTTAATAGAATTCCTACTTATTTTCTTATATTATTTATATATATCTTATATTATTTATGAATCTCAGAGCTTGAGCGTCAGTAATCTCAGAGCTTGGCGACAAACTTGGGACCATTTGGCGACATGGCAACTGATTTGGCGACCAAATAGAAATTACTTGACAAATTTAATTAATTAATTAATATTTAAAAAAACTGTATTAACATCAAGTGTTATCCGCTATAAGTTTAAAAAATGTGTTTGAACTTGAGTGGATGAATAAAAAGTATTTTGTTAACGATTGAAAATTTGAGCAAGATATATAAATATGTATAGGGAGAGTGTGAACTAATAGTGGGAATTGAAAAATAGCACAAATGATCTGGATCTGGATCCAAGAAATATGCCTGCATTGCCATTTTTAATCACCATGATGGCGGAGTTCTGTGAATAATAAACATATGTATTTTTTGATTTTATATTACAGATAAAATTATTTGCAAAGAGAGCAAACAGCGAGAGAATCAGTTGTTAAAATTGAACACGTGTTATTCTCAATCAGTCAAAAGTATCACAGTGAAAGCAAAACGTAGTTTTCAACATTTCAGTAGGGATTACTTTTATCCCTTCGTTTAGCCGAATATTCACGATCGCGTCAATGGAAAGATTGTACTCCAAAATCCATCGGCCATTCGAATAGCAGGCAAGTTTTGATAGGGTGTGGAAGGCTGGATATCCCATCCACGTTAATATCCTATCAGTCCATTTCTATCACACTATTTAGATTGAGAGATCAGCAAATGCATGCAGAACTGGGATGCATGAAGGGCGATATGCTTCTGTAAGGGGCCTGCCTAGGGGAAAATAAAATAAAAGATGAATCCATTACCAAGCATAACTATCATCTGATGTTTGTTTATTTATAATTTTAAAACAAGAATGAATCTTTTTTTAGAGTAATGAATTCCTCCATTTCAATCAGATAAATTTTTGTAATTTAAGAGTTAAATTTTCCTATTCTGAATTCTGTTGTGTAAATAGAAATAAATATCACTCTATGAAATTCCCTTCATTGCTGTTGTCTACTTTTTCATCATAAACCATTTCCAAAATGAGATTCTCCCTATAAGTATTTTAACTTGATTTATATGTTTTTTGCGTTTACCTTGTTCAAAATAGAGCTTTCTGGAATACTCGACATAATCTTTATTTCCAATGCTTCGAACTTACTGAACTTCAAACAGACTACTTTCTAATTTCAAGCATACAATTTGGTAACATTTCTTCAGCCGTAGTGTGACTGAAAGACAAAAAGTAGTGAGTTCTTCGAATCATATTGTTTTGAAATCTAACGCTTTTGCAACAATCTTTACTTTCATCGGAACACATAAAAATAGAAGTTGTTTGCAAAAAATTCTTTATTTTTCGCATTCATATATTACGTAAATTTTTCTCACCATTTCTCATCTATTTGATACGAAAAATAAATTATTCGAATTAATTTGCTTGTCAAAAACGTTTATCATAGAGTGTATAGGTTTATTATCTTTTATTCGCATAATTTTTCTCGAAGCAATTCCAAATCTTATTGAAGTTCCTTATTTGAAGTTTATTTATGTAACTATGCAGTAAACGAAACTGCACGATTTACGAAATCATGACCATTTACAAAATACCTTTAATTTGTGTATGCTATGTCACACCGATTGATACACTTTTTGATTTTAAATAGTTTTTTAACCTTTTCTATTACTTGGGTAAATGTGGGAAAAGGTGCATTTCGTTTCTCCAAATTGGATGATTCTTTACAAACTTATAAATTTCCCTCGACTTAACTTCATTTCTCAACCGGTGGGAGTCGCCTTCCCAAAATTTCCTCGCGTAGTTTCTCCCTCAGCCCCCCACCCCTCCTCGGAAAAATTGGGGATCTTGGATAATAAAGAGAATTCAAAGTATTAATCGTTGGTGTGAATTTAGGATTTTTACTGAATTGGTTGTGCCATCCTTAGTGCGTTTTCCAGTGATTCACTCCTGGCATGTGGTGAATAGTATCCAAAAATATAATTTCGATATATACGTTAAATACAACTGATTGAAATCAAAATTTGACATAGAACTACAATTGCAATAAGAAAAATCACATACAAAATTTGATATAATTAAATCACTGCGTTTACGTGCTTCTAAAGATACAGATGTTCAAACTCTTGTGAAATTCAACTTACAATTTGGTAGATGTCTACAATACAGACTTAAAATTTGGGTACCAAATTTTATCCATCTAGCTCACTTCGTTTTGTAGTTATCTTGCCAATTTATATTCGAATAGCAGGTCAGACTCACTTAGCACAGATTTTGCTCAAAATTTGTAAGATGTCTACAAATTTGTGTAATGATCACATTACAAATTCCAACAGACTATCTCAAAGCGTTTTAAAGTTTTCTTTGTCATAGACATATAGACATATTCCAAAAAATATGTTTCTCGAACTCGGGGAGATTTAAAGCGTGGAGATTCGTCCAAATCTTGAGCTCGCATTTTTGTAATGATTCAATACTTTCTCTATACTTCGCGCGCGAGAGAGTGAAAATGATATTTTTGGAACTAGTGACATTATTTCTGAATTCTGATTCTGCAATTTGCTTCTTCATTGAATCTTCAATGAGAAACCTATTCTTTGGGTAATGATTTTGAGAACAAAAAGTTTTTACTTTCTTAAGAAAGACATTAACCATAAAAAAATAAATATCTCAATAAATGACTGTAACATCCCTTTGTAGCATTTAAGCATTTTTATGTTTACTTCTATCTCATCGAACAAATAATGCAAACCTTTGACACAAGATGAATTTCTCACCGACGAGTTTTTTTTTTTACAGCTATATTCAATTTTATCATGAAAATTTTTCTCTATGGAGGAATAAACTTTCTATCTTGTACATTATATATATATATATATATATATATA
>JAPMOR010062595.1:1340309-1386602 GCA_026543865.1 Argiope aurantia | reverse complement strand
ACACACACACACACACACACACACACACACACACACACACACACACATACACACACTATTTTTATTATAATAAGTAAGGACAGCTATTTGAAAATAGTGTAAAGGAAACAAACCAATCCAAAAGCATTACCATGTTACAATATTTCAAAACAGAGGTTTGAATATATTATCAAGGTTACCAGTTTTGCTATATGAGATGAATGCTGATTCTGATTCTCGTTTGCATTGCTGTTACAGCTGGTAGCCGATTCTTTTCTCTTCCAAAAAACCCCGAGGGCATGTTTCCCGACTTGCGTAGCTGATATTGACGAGAATATGATCACAAATTTGAATTTCGTTTCTTCGGAAGATATAGAGACGACGATGTGTTGATCTTGACAGTGGTTGACAAGTGGGTGAAAAGCGAAAAGAAGAGTTCTGTTGATACAGTTAGTATAAGAGAAAGCGGGAACACTTCATTGGCATATGTACCCTTAACTGCGGTAAAAGACAGGAATGACTGGAGAGGAAATATACCGTTTTTTTAAAGAAATCATCGAATTAATACTTCGTATCAGACTGATGCAATAACATTAATCAAAAATGAATGAGATCGAGGAGATTATTCTTCAAATTCAAAACTATTACCGAATATTCGATAATCCTTTTTTGTATCAGTTGTGTGTATCTGATACTTTTGTATACTCGATACAAAGCATTCACCCAATCCCACCTACCACAATTTTTTCCGAATTCAGCTTGCAAAATAATCGCCAGCGTTACTTGATTTCGACACAATTAGAATGTGCTATCTATAGAGCATCTGATAATGAAAGAACGACGAGGAGGACCCAATATTTAAGTGAAGGGTCTATGGTGAAAACATGCTGAACAGATCTATATCGATGGCATCATTGATACTTATGAATTTTCTTATTTTGGGGTGTTAAGAGAGATGCAAGAAGGGAATTTTAGAGAACACAATTTCCATGGAAATCAATTCTATGACAGTTCTAAGGAATCTATTTCGTATAGTGAAAGTATACTTCCAACAAAAACAGCTTCTTAAAGACAGAGCAACTCGATTTCTGGATCTGAATCTGAGCCTATCTGTAATATACAGCGAAGGCGTATTCTCACTACTCTTCTTCACGCCGCCATTCAAATAGTTTTGTGAAGACCGTCATTTCTTATTAGCTTTAGAAATCGCTTTAATGTAAAAAGCGCCAAATAACTAAAAAAATAATAAGTAAAAAAAATTGAACAATTTTCTTCTATTACACCTAAACTGAGAAACAATACGCTCAGCTTATGCAAAATAGGACATCACCGTTAATGAGCATTTTACGTTAAAAAAAAAATCTTCTCGGCAACCTGGAAAGCAAAGGTCGATTCCATTTCATCTATGTTACTCTTTTCAAATTCCTTTCATTACTTCCCGAAATGTTCTCGCATAACTTCCAGTTAATTTTCTCTCCTCTTCCAAGCATAATCCTCTTGTGGATTTTGGATGAGACCTTGCATGACGCTCACCTTAGTCATGTAAGGTAGCTACAAAAAGATCTGGGGGTACGTACAAAATATAGATATATGTATTTATGAAATGACATCGCTTCAATTTAATTTAACTCTCAATCTCCGATTTTTTAATCTTAAATTGGTCCATGCTATTTTATTCTAAAATTTTCTCTTATTTCCTGATCCAAATCCCAGTTATTTATTTAATTAATGCCAACATACGTTCTAAAAAAGTATATTTTCTTTATCGGGAACGCCACAAATGAAGGGATAAGAATACTTGGAGCCTATGCTGGTGTTTCCAAAGATACCTAAGATTCTCTTATCTAAATCGCAACGTGTGAACAAAATCCCTTATTGGAATCTCGTAATAAATCCACTACAGGGAAAAGTTTATATCTTGTACTTTTGAGTCGCGATGTAAACAGATACCTTATATCATCATATATATATACTGGGTGATGGGTGATTTTTTAAAACTGCCACTGTTCAGAGAAGTCCGTAGCTGAAACTATTGGCCTGAAAGCTACAAAATTTGGTTTGGGGACTAATGGCGACATCGGATAAAAGAATCCGCAAATAAATAAATAAAATTTTTAAAAAATGAAACCTACGATCTCAATTTTCAAGTTATCAAGTGAGAAAATTATTATTTTCAAGTCATTATTTGTTTTAATTAATTTAAGTCATTAACCATTTTAAACAGGTATGAAACAATCACGAGACTTCTCTATCGGTCTCTATCCCTCTCTCCTTCTAATGATAATTTTTTTAAACTTTCATTTTTAGTTTTTCCAGCTGGCAAACAAAGTTTTGTTCCTCGCTATGATTTCATAGTTCTACATCAACCTATTAAAATTACATCTACTATCAAAGAAGCATACGTAATAATAAAGCAATACTGGTAAAAGCAGGAAAAAATATATGCGATTAAAAGATGATGATGAAAATTGCTATTTATGCTTTATTCATTACCTACACGATTTAGAGCTTCAAAATCCCCTAACCAAAACAACATCATGTTCTCACATGATAAAAAAAGTTCCAAAACTCACCATCAGGGGGGAATTCAGCGCTTTTCACATAAATTTTATTTTGCAGAAAAATAAAATAAAATTTCTTTGTTTAAAAAAATACAGTAAAGAGACAAATGAATGAAATAGCAGCCATTTTATTAGAGATGTGTTTTATTTAAGAAAATAATTCCCCTTAATGGTTGAAAATAACAAATGAAAAACAAATTTGGAATTAATGTTCAATTTTATTTCATTCTCTGTTCCTTTTTCTTTACTCAGTAGAGAATTAAAGAATGAAAATAATTTTTCTTCCGATAGATGACAAAGTGGCGTTTTACTTCTTATTTCAACTGAAATTTTGTATGAAAATGCAAGTAAAATTGCATAATGCAAATTCTTGATGCCGTAGTCGACAGTAGCACCAGTAATCTGGGTTATGAAAAGAAGCAGCAATTCGAAAGCACTAGTTGACTGTAAGATGGGTCTCACTTTACCATAACGTGCGTTACTTGTGAAGCTGTTTTATCTTGGCCAGTGTAATGCTGCGGCTGCTCTTCGTAAATGTAGAAGTCTATATAATTTGCGAAAAGGCCCGTTTTCGTTTAACGCATTGAAAGCCATAATTCAGAAATTTGAAGAAACAGGATCTCTTGCCCTTTGCCAAGACAGAGGACGGAAGTCGGTATCACAACAAACAGTTGCTGACGTTGCAACGGCAATTGTTGAAAACACCCAGGTTACCACTGCTGGCAGTAGCAGCTCACGAGCAGTTGCACGACTTAAGTGCTTCAACAGTAAGGAACGTTTTGCGAAAACTTCTCTAGTTTTATCCTTATAAAATTACCTGCCTACATGAATTAAAATCCAACGTATTATGGTCAGCGATTAACATTTGATCTGACTTTTTTTGCCAGGATGTAGGTTGACGATTCTTGGCCGTGAAAAATTCTGTGAACTGATGAGGCCTATTTTCATTTGAATGAGACTGTTAACACTCACAATTCTAGAATCTGGTCATCCGAAAACATCCCCATGTGGTTAATGAAATCCCACTCCATTCGCACAAACTAACTGTTTGGTGTAGTTTCAATGCAGACTTCATCATCGGACCATTATTTTATGAGACCCAGTCAGAATCACATTGTACAGTCAACACACAAAATTATCAGGATATGCTGACAAGTTTTGTAATTCCACAACTGCAACAACGGCAGTACTTGGATATGATAGTCTCTTTGCAGGATGGAGAACCATCACACATTGGTAGATCGATACAATAATTATTGCGGCATGACGTTACAGAAGAAAGGGTTATCAGTCGCTATTTTCCTTTTGCGTAACCGTCTCGCTCCCCGTATCTAACTCCATGTGATTTTTTTCTATGAGGTAATTTAAAATCAAAAGTTTATGTTGATGGAGTGTCGAATTTGTTGAGTTTAAAAAACAACATATTACGGACTGCCATTAACATGCCTAGTAATATGTTACGATCAACCGTAGGGAATGTTGTTTAGAGAATGGAATATTTGGGTCAAGAAAATGGTGGTCACATTGAAAATACTCGATCTCTTCGCAGAGAAAAGTAAACTACTGAGTAACGAAAAAGGAACAGAGAATGAAATAAAATTAAACATTAATTCCAAATTTGTTTTTCATTTGTTATTTTCAACCATTAGGGGGAATTATTTTCTTGAATGAAACACATTTCTAGTAAATTGACTGCTATTTCGTTCATTTGTCTGTTTACTGTATTTTTTTAAGCATAGGCGGAAATTTTTATTTTGCAGTTAAATCTCCAATTTATGTGAAAAGCGCCAAATTTCCCCCTGTCGGGGAGTTTTGGAACTAAT
This sequence comes from Argiope aurantia, assembly GCA_026543865.1. Taxonomy (NCBI): domain Eukaryota; kingdom Metazoa; phylum Arthropoda; class Arachnida; order Araneae; family Araneidae; genus Argiope; species Argiope aurantia. The sequence goes on along the minus strand of JAPMOR010062595.1, from coordinate 1,382,239 downwards.
TTTTTTTGTGGATTTTTTTTTCCCCAAATTGTTATTAGTCCCCAAGCCAAATTTTGGGGTTTTCCAGCCAATAGTTTCAGCTCCAGCGCTCTCTGAACAGTGTCATTTGAAAAAAATCCCCCTGTATATATATATAATACAAAAATTGATCAGCTTAACGAGTGACGTTTTCTAACGAGAGGTGAAAAGACATCGTGGTCAAATGCTCGATTGTTCTTTATCAAGCGCTTGTTTGAAGAAGAACCCTTATACTTACAAAGGAAAATTTGGTCGGAAAGTGTTGTCGAATGCGACTCCCAGATGTATGAGAATGTCCTTGAAGCTATCATCAATATGATTTTGTCGGTGTCCAAGTTTTGGGATTATAGATGGATAGCAATGACAACAATGGATGAGCATAGCCAGAACTACCGACAAGCTAAAGGTGCTTTCTGTGGCACAGTAAAAAGTCAGTAAAAGCGGAGATTTGGTCAGAGAGAAAGATATAATAGAGCAATAACCTCGCAGTGAAGTAAGGAAGAGGATGAAAGAATGAGAAATTATTTCATCGTATGTTGAGGAACATCGCACTGATAAGGCAGTAGCTATGTAAAACACAAATTCGTTTAATAATAATGCTGCATCTCATTTTCGTGAAATTTTGAAGTTTAGTCAATGTCTTTAGACAATTTTTTTTTTTGATAAAGAAAGCATACATTGTAAATAATAAATTAAGTTATTATAAATTTTTTGTGAGTATTTCGTATCGGATTGGAACCATGCAAGGTTAAATTTTACATGGATTCCTATAGAAAATATTGTTTCGTATCACAGGTAACATTCTTGAACGACTTATCATGTTGTTTATTCTGAAAGAATGGCAGTTTTATTCAAACGTAGCTATGTTCTTGTCTTTAGTTCTGCAGCTGTAGAGTCTTGTTGAATATTCCCACCTCTACATACCTTTATCTGTTCTCTTTATTAATTGATGTTATTAGGATAATTAAATACTGAAAGCTTTTAATATAAAGCTATGGCTTAATCCCTGTTGTAGTGAATTGAATACTTGATTTTTGTAGGTTTTAATAATGTCTTAATTAATTGTTAGAGTGTTTTTTATAATTACAGATTAATCAATTTAGAAATTCATTTACCACAAGATTCCTTGATTTTGGAATTAAAAAATTTATTCTCAAATGAATATTTTCCGTCGTGTCTTAGAGGAAAGTAACTTTTCTTATTTTAGTGTATGAAATTTGTGCATTAATCAACTTTAATCAATCATTTAATATTCTATGATGTTTTTTATTACTGTTCACTAACTTTTCTAAGAGAATACATGCTATCATATTTTAAATTCCGTCCTAAACTATGAAATATGATTTAGAAATTCGAGTCCATACGAAAACACAAATGTAATTTTATTTTTAAATTACGAATGTTCTTGAGCTTTAATTTTTTTATCCGTATAATATACTTGTTTATTTTGCCATTTATTGATTTTCTACGGTTTTATTGCCATATCTATTCATTGTTTCTGTTTCTTACAATACGTATTCTTTCTTCAGCAATTTACATTGAAGAAATCCTTTCAAATTTAATAGCTCATGGAACAAAATTATTCTTTGATGATGTTCGAAAAGACGAGAATGTGTTAAAAAGACGAGAATGTGTTAAACGATTTCTAATGGGTTTTTTTTTTTTTTACATTCTGATTTAAATCACTTGCATGATTTTAAAGTTTCTCCCTATTATCTTTGAAAAAAATGCAACATCTCTAGATGCCTGTCTAATATAACAAGCTTTCTTATGCGGTTTCGACATTCTTTTGGAAACAATAGCATACCTTTCCGTTGCCATTCCGTTTCTGGGAGGAATCAAGAGAAAATGTTCCTTCACTCTTTTCTGAGGTGTAGAAAAAACTTGACGAAAGCTTTCTGCTCGACGAAAAATATTTTGGCGGGAAAAGAACGGAATGTAATCCGAGATTACTGAGAGAAAAGGGACTACTTCCCCCCTCTATTTTTCTCTCTTCCCTTCCTTTCGTTTCCAGCCAGTTTTCTTCTGCGTGGCAGAGTTAAGATTTGATAAACGATGGAAAAGGACGAGAGGACTCCACAGTGCCAATTCTGAAAAAGAACTCGCCAGGCGAAATTTTTCACCCAGACGAGATGACAGCCCCCAGAAAAGAAAATTGTTTCCTGGTTTTGGCTGAACTTCGTTTTCAAACTTATTTCCTGCGCAACTTACGGAACTAATTTACGAAGTCGTCTGCTCAGAAGGAATTCTAGTGTTCATCTCTCTCTGTCTTTTTTCCCCCGCCTTTTCTTCCGAATCCTTTGTTTCCGTCCCTTCTCACCCCTCCTAACTTTAAAAGAAGAAACGCAAAAAAAAAAAAAAAAAAAAAAAAAAAAAAAAAAAAAAAAAAAAAAACTTTTTAGTTCTCTCACTTTCTATCTGCAGCTTTCAATTCGTACCTTATAACGGATTAAATTAAAGTTCTTCTGAAAGACGGAACAACTGTCAATATACAGAAAATAAACGAAATTGTTTCCAGGAACAATTTGACAGGTGTATCGGCAAGAGTGGGATCACAATTCTGGAAGAACTTACTTTGCGTCAAGAATTATGATTTGAATTTTATTCAGAGAGATGGTAAGATGTAGGGATGGATTTTGAGTTATAAAAAAGAGTATTTTTTAAAAATAGATTGCTAATTTTTTATGAAATTGTTTCATGAGAAACAATTATATCATTTTGAAGAAGGCGATTTAATTTATAAATTTTTGGATCAAATCGAAGTAACGTGGCAAACATATTAGCCTCTGATCGAAACAAACGGCGTAGCATTTTATTTAATTTAGCATTACAATTTACTTTAAGCCAGCGAATTTTTTGAAGATTTTTGACTTCTTTTATAGGAATATCCTATAAAAAGATATCAAATAAAAGAAAGAAGATATTTAACTATTTGTACTCGAAAAAGTAATTCAATGCACAATTATTCATCTAATGCATGGATTTGCTTATTTTTTCCCAAAACCTAACTATATATATATACTAGCCGCCTTTGGCGACCAGCCGGTTCGCCAATATTACCGCTCGCTACAATTTTCAATTAAATATTTTAAGTAACTGGTCTCTTAAAGGATTCTCAAACAAAACATTTTTAATCTTCAAATTTTAATAGTCATACCAAACTTATACTGTTTAGATCGTTTCGTTTAATTTACTATATATATTTTGCTAATTTGTTGTCATTTCCGGCAAAACTTCAACTTTAATTTAAAATGTAAATGATTAAATTGCAATTAATATTAAGATATTTTTTAATAAAACCAAGTGTTTTATTTTATTTATCATCTTTATTGTTATTAATTAATTATTATTATTATTGAATGTGAGTATTGCAAACAGAATCGCTCGGTATTTAAGTCTTATGTAAACTACAAAATATTTTTCATCATTTATGTAATATCTCAAACAATAATTCAACAAAAATTTCTGAGATTCAGCATACAATTCAGTTTTTAGTTTTGCTTTCAAAAGGATTCAAATGAAATCAATAATAATATTTTGTTCCGGCCTATAAATATATTTCAAAAATTATGAAGTCTAAATTTAATCCAGTAAGGTATCATATTCTGAGAAATATTCTGGACACACCAAATTTTAAATAAATGAATGAATGTTTCTACTTTCCACGATCAACTAAGACTTATTTATAAAGTTTTGAATGTTAAAAATTTAGAAAAACTCAACATTTTCATAATCTTAGGCCAATTAATCTTGAGAAACCTGCGCGATGATTGGCGTATTTTCTTTGAATCGATCGATGGAAAATCTAAAATTATCCTTTTTTATTGAATAGTGATATTCAAATTTTTATAAATCAGTCAGTTTATTGATTGGAAATTAACTCTTAAAAGTCAGTGATTTAGTTAATTGGAAATTAACTCTATGACCACCATAAAATCTATGCTTTCTCTTGTGGTGTATGCATTCTCCTTAATATCCGCTCGAATAAAACATCACATACAAAAGTACTACATAGAACAAACACATCAAAAGTAAACATAACATTTCAATAGTTGCCAAAAATAAAAGAGAGAAAAATGCAATTAATAAGCAGACGATATTTAGAAAAGTACAGATATTTAGACTGGAAAATGAAACTATCTGAAATTAAAAACACGCGCAGACGGTATTTACAAAAGTAAAAATATTCAAACCTGAAAAGGAAAATATATGAGTTATTCCATCAATAAATGCCATTAATTTGTTTATATCTTCATTATTTTATGAGTCATTAACGAAACAACACGTGCGAAAATTATAGTTTTTGCAGATTTTATTTCCAAAAAGATTTAATTTATTTTTAATTGGGGCTTTAATCAATGTGATGACAACACTTTGAAAAAAGCTAATTTTTTCCCCATGAATGCGAAACGTGCTTAATCTTAATATTTATTTTTTACGAAAAAAATTATTGAAAAACATAGTTAAAATATTTATTTAAAAATTCATTAAAAATAGAAATTTAATTTTAAGATTAAAACATTAGTATCATTTAAAAGATAAATTTTTAATCTTTAACTTCATGTAAAAATCTTTTTTGTGCGGTAATATTTTCGGACGTTATAGCAGAAACAGGTCAAAATTTCGCTTAATTTTTAAATAAATAAAATTCTATTTAAAAATTCGAAAAAATAACCCCCAAGTGCACATTCCTGGCCTCCAAGGTATACACGTGCCAAATTTGGTAGCTGTAGGTTGAATGGTCTGGCCTGTAGAGCGCCAACACACACACACACACACACACACACACATTGAGCTTTATTATAAGTATAGATTAAGTTAAATATCACCGAAAAATTAATCTACGTCTTTTTACCACTAAGAGATTTTTAACAATCAGAATAAATAAATAATACATCAAAATGATGCAACGTCTTGTCTGAGAAGCGACATTTGATTGTAAAATGTTAATACTGACAAAAAAAAAGTGATCAAACATTTCGGATTAGTCAAAATAATCACGATTTTTGACTTCTTATTTTGTTTTGAGAAATGTTATCAGGTGTTCCCAAATGTTAATTTTGCATACCGATCTGCATTGTTTTTTTTTCCCCAATAAGAATGTATGAGAATAATAATACGATTGTATTATATAAGGTTCTTTTTTATGTAATATATATTTACATTTAGTCACAAGAAATTCCGTATCCCTGAAGAAGGCCTATTTGTGATCCTTCTGGCAGCATGTCTAAACGTGGCGCCATTGTATAGCGTAGACTCTTTTTATGATGCATGATTGTCAGGTCACGAATAGACAGATATTTTCCTCTTGAGTCAGTAATCCATTGATTGTTGTTGTCATCCATTTCTAACGGTCAATCCGCGCTGACGGTTTTTCCTCCGTCCGTCCATTCACTAGTGCTATCATACCCTGCTCGTCATTTTCAGATCATTCCAAGATCTAAATGGCGAAAGCTGTAAGGTTTTCAACGCGTTGCTCTTTCATAATTCATTTTTTTGCACGCGATGGACTGATACTTTTTTCTTTTCATCTTTCATTTAAAAATTAAAATATATTCTCTTTAAATCTATTGAATACTAAAGATCCGATTCCGATCTTTAATATCCGTTAAGTTAAATACAATCTGCACATGGATTACTTTTCGACAGTAAGGCTGGCACTCATCTTGCAATGATCTTAATCTACGAATTGACTTAACTTCCAAATTAGATGACAGATCGCATTTGAGACATTTATTATTATTAAAATTCCTGTAATGATACACAGGATCTGAAGTAGTGCAGCGTTTTTAAGTGATTCTTACCTTTTAAATTATTTAATATTTTCACTTCATTGCCGATTTAAAGTTAAAAGTGCTATAATTCGATGGACGCGTCATATTCATTTTTGTATCTGAAGGAGTTACTAGGCTTTACTTTATAAGCATCATAAAGAAATGCTGGGACTCCTCCTTTGATTAGGTCCTGCTTATTTCATTATTTTTGTTTTTATTATTTTGAGATAAACGCTATTACAATCTCCCGAAAGAAAATAAAATTAGTCTGCCTCTAGCCATATTCGTTCGCTTACATTTCACGTATGAGAAAAAAGAATGAATATTTTGCTTTTAGATGAGAAGAAAAAAAATGATTAACCCTTATTTTTTAAAGTGCTTTTTGCATTAAGAAATGTTATAATGTATGTGAATGAAATGTACATAAAATGTGACTAAACGCTTTGTATTAAACTGCATGAGTCTATTATTTTTACAACGTTCCCTAGCTTAGCAGGGAATGTCTGTTTTTTCCTAATATGTAAATAATTGTCATTAGAGTAACAAAAATAGGATTTAATCATAATTCATTTGAAAATTCAGATTCTGAATTTTCTTATCCAATTCTATTGCTGTGCGTGGAATCTGATCGTCGCATTATTTGGAGTCGCGCGTCTTATTTTTAATACTAAGAATGTTTTTTTTTTTTTTTTTTTTTTTTTTTTTTTTTTTTGTGTGTGTGTGTGTGTGTGTGTGTGTGTGTGTGTAAGTTCGTATCTTCGATGTGAAACGAACCAATGTCTGCAATACCTGATGCACTACCGATCCTTACTCATTTATTTTCTCCAAAACCTAGCTTGATTAAAGTGGAAATTATTAAATATCGACAATTTTTCGAAAGATGACATTTAGGAAAAAGATGAGACAAATTTTCGAACGATAATTTTAAAAGGTTTTTTTTTTTTTTTTTTTTTTTTTGTAAATTTGTTAGCGGTTCTCTATTGTCGTTTTTCCTTTAATATTCTTTTTAATAAATTATAAAAAAAACTTTTTATTTAGAAATTTTAAAATATTTCCTTGTGGTGAAATGTTTCTAGAAAAAAAGACACGAAAAATTAAAACCATTAATAAATGAACTTTATTTCATTTTGCATGTATTTAAAAGTAAGTTAAAGCAATAATAGTCCAGTGAAATTCATTTCTATAATGGCTCGGGATTCCATTTTATCTGTTATTAAGATTCTTTGCATAAGCCGATTTCTCAACAACGCCATTATTTTTGTAATCTTTAATATAGCTATATCTCTAAATTAAAACTTTTAAATATTTATTTATTTCAAAAACGATAAAAAATTAAAATTTTCAACTACAGCTTTTATTTTTTTCATAATAATTTTTTCTCTATTAAAAAATATCGCCCGATTTTTTTTCTATTTCACGAGGAGAAAAGTCAAATGAGAAACTGCAAGTAAAGAGTATTTCCACGTCCTGCCCTTCTGCGGAATTGCAAAGCTGTGAATGCTAAAAGAAAACGAAGAAAGATTGGAATTCGTTACTTATCCGATATCTGTTTCGCAATAGGTGAGATTTTCCGATGAAATGAGTCATAAAAAATATTTCTTACGACCACCTCTGCTTTATTACAGCCAAGACAGGATAATATTTTTTTTACTATTTCTGATCATCGAAATCACGAAAAAGCTCTGAAATGAGGTGCTAATCAACAATGATGCTAAAGTATCTGAACGCGAATTGCTATTATTCGACATAAAACACATTTCTGCAATGAAGATATCAATACGTAATCAAATTTATACGCAAATTGTCTGGAGAAATCTAAAAAAAATCAGATGAAGGAAGAAATCTCGAAATCTCTCTTTCTTCAGATAATTTATATCGATGAAGGGAAATCGATTATAAAAAATCGATCCAAGAGGATTGCAAAAGTTATTCAACCTTTGATGAAAAATTCTGTTCGTGAAGTGCAAATTTTATCACAAATCATCGCTTTTCAGTGGAAGTGGGAAGCACTTCAAAGAGGAATTCAATTAAGGTAACTATTTTTATGGGATAAAATCGTTTTGCTGATGAAGCCACTCTACACATAAAAAAATATTAGCAGAGAGCTCTCTTCTTCTTCATGTTTTCATTCATAAAAAAAACATTTTTTTTTTATTAGAAGTTTGTGGGGAGGTCTGATAAGAAAAATGTTAAAATTTCTTTTCCCCCATTCTTTTTAAAACTTAAAATGATAATAAGGGCAAGATTCGCTTTGGTTAAACGAATTGAAAACTGAATTTTTTTATAAGATGCTTATTTCTTTTTATCGAACTTTTTTGAGGTATTAATAATCAGAAAGTTTTAAAGTTGTTTTTTTTTATCTTCAAAGAAACTAAGCACAACCTTAAACTTAGCTAAAGGAATAAAAAGAATGAAGTGTGAAAACCACGTTACACTTAATTTCACTCTACAGGAATTCTCATCGAATTTCCAGAGGCAGCGCAGTTTCCAGTAGGAATACTACTCTGAATGATATGAAGAGTTAAATTATATCTTGAGTAAATAAATACACTGCTGAAAAAATGGCGAATTCTAGATTCTTATATAATACCTTAATCATGCTTTAAAAAAAAGAAAAGTTATTTTTTTGAATTCTAATACTTTAAATTTGGAAAAAAAATCAATTCTTCTGAGACCATTATTTTTGACCAAAAACACTATTTCTAAATATTTAAAGCTAATCATGGACGGCTTCAAGGAAGTGCCGTTAGTTCATTGGCAAACACTTTGAGAAATGGGAATTGAAAAGGTCATAAACCATCTAAAATTGTGAAATCCATGGCTTCGTAACTGATGGTCTGGTTTTAGATTTTCAAATGCAAAGCTTTTCTTGTTTAAAATGTTTCAAGCTTATTTTAAAATATTATTAAAGAAACTATATACATATTTAGATATAATTATTTTTTGAAAGAAATTTATTTCAAACTCATTAACGTCATTTAGTACTTTCTTTCCGAAGATTTTTCCCAATTTTAACAATTTATAAATTAGCTACTGCGCTACCATTTGCGTTAATAGCTTACATATTGATGTAAAAATGATTTCTTTTAATAGCTGAATTCTGCATTTGAGAGTAGCAAATTTAAGATGCATTTTGAATATTTTAAACAATGGAATCAGCTTAGGTCCATTGTGAAGAACGACCAAATGCGCCGCCAAAGTTGAGGCATCTCAGTTATTTAAGAAAAAACGAACTGTTGAGCTATTATATTATGGGGAACTAAAAATTCTAATGAAATAAAACTAGTAAGTTTTTTTTGTGTGTAACTAAGGAAGTAATAGATAATATATAGTATGATAGCCTTCATGGACTGATGGACTGGATTATAAAGAAAGCAGGCTGTCCAATGAGTCATTGAACCTGTAAATATCAACTGAATAAATGAGGAAATCTTTCTTTTATTTACAGAGACTGAAGCGACCTCAGGTAAACGAGCCTTCTTGCGAAGGAGAGCGAGCACAAAAATCAATATGCGACGTCACCCCCCACCAGACAAATTGAACCTCAGTTAAAATGTTCAGGCCTTCTGCGTCATTGTTTTCAATCCCTGCCGTCTCCAGGTATCCAAAGTCCACCATCCGGCCCCAAAACCGCCGTAAGTAATTCTTCTTGGTTTTCTACAAATCTTATCCTACAGAACCATGGCGATTTGCAAGAGATATCAATGGAGGAAAAGGAGATAAAACTGGCCTGCTTTTCGGCATTACCACCGCCAGACAAAGAAACGATGGGATTATTACTCCATCATAAGCTTGACAAGAAGGTTCACGTTGAATGAAATGACTCAGGAGAAAAATCAAAAAAATGCTGCAATGTTGTCACTCTTTAAGCAATTTTGAATGATAACGCAACTACTATAGTATGGGGTACCGTATCTTGAGTTGAAACTGATGAATGGAAATGGGAATACTAACCAACCGTTTTAGAAACTAACAAACCGCTCTTGTCACAACGTTTTCTCCAATGTCATATTCAACACATGCCGATACAAAATGTTAAAGAAAGTTGTCACCAATCTTTGACAAGAGCACACGGTGTACATGCAACAAGGCATGACAATGACGGGAGAAGCTCCAAATTAATTGGAAAAGTATCAGTTATGCAGACAGCATTTATCGCCAGCAAGGATTTATCTTACTATTCTGGAAGAGACACTGACCTGCATAGTTTAGATCTAAGAGGACAGACTAGAAATTTTAGAAATAACAAAACATCCAAGCTGCACATGGAATCTCGGCTGCAAGGAAACAATCATCAGAACATGGAACAAGCTCAAGGACAAACCCCATATGAAAGCGCCATTCAACAACGACACTACAATGTGCTACGAACTATTCAGTGCATTTGGACTACAAATATTAAAAGCTCCAACACAACTGCATGCAAAAGAAATAGACTTTTAAAAACATTCGTAACAAAATTTGAAATTTGTGATCAATGTGGACCTTATTGAAGAAGCCTATAGGTATTGGTGTAAATTTTAATACATTAACAATAATAATTAATTCTATTCTCCTTTTGGTATCATGTCTTCTTATCCTGACATTGCTACAACAGAAATCAGAAAAAGTATATTTGATTCAGAAGATTTACTGTTAAAGATGAAAGATGGCGAAGGAGTGGATTATACAGTTGGAAAATTTGCAGTAAACAAACAATAAAAAAATTTATCATCTCTTCATTTAGAGCAGATGTTTCAGCTTCACAATGGTGGCCAAAATTGAGGAAACTTTTGAAAATCTTTATGTTTTCTAACTGTGTATGCCTTATAGAAAATGTTACGTTTAACAAACTGCAAACTTTTACATATCATTTTAAAGAGAATTGAATGCTGATTTCAATACAAAAAGCAAAACTGAAATATTTCCAATACAAAAAAAGTTATTATTACTTTAATGTGAAAAGCAACACAATTATGAAGTGGATTTCTATCTTTTCTGACCAATCACTGTTCTTGTTCTGTGAGCCAATAAAATGTTAATAGCTGCCAGCAAGCACTGATCATGTTTAAAGTTGGAACAAGTCATTATTGTGCTTTGTTCTGTAGAAAGAAGACTGTTTTTTATATAATCAAATTACAAGTAAGAAATTTTGTTAAACTTTAATATATAGTAGGAATTTCCGTAAATAGTTCTAATATTTAGTCAAGAAGCAATGAAATCAAATAAAGGAATATATTGGACACCTAGAAAGGGAACTAAGAATATTGTGGTACAAGAATGTGGTCTTTCCTATGCTGAAATTGCAGGACATTTGGGCGATTTAGTGACTACATCTAGAGTCGGAACGTTTTGTTTAAGATATCAGGAGACAAATTCAATAAAAAAGAAAGCAGGAAAAGGCCGAAAAATATGTACCACATTTGTTAATGACAGAATAATAGAGACTATGTCTCCAAGATAAAAAAAAAATGTCATCAGCAGCCATCAAAAGTTAACTGAATGATGCTGGCGTTTTTGTCAGTTCAAGGACAATTAGGAGATGTTGAACAAAAAGGTAGAATTCCTCGAAAGAAGCCTTATCTCAGTTTATAGAAGCGCGTAGAAAGATTACAGAGGAACGCATTAATTGGGCAGATGGTCACAAATTACATGGAGTGATGAAATTATTGTTATTCGGTAATGATGAGCGAAAATACGTAAATACGAAAAGCTACATCCGAACTGCATTCAGGCAACTGTAAAGAACTTAGTGTTATGATTTGGTCATGCATTCTAGCAGAGGGTATTAGTCGCTTTCATAGTATCGATGGGACTCTAAATGCAAGAAAATGCATTGACATTATTTAAGTACCAAAATTTCCATTAGTGTTCTCTTATCAAAAACGTTATTTCTCAGCAGGACACAGCTCCTTGGCACACAGCAAAAATATCGAAAGAGTGGTTTAGTACAAGAGCATTGAATTGTGATCATGACCAGGAAGCAGTCTTGATTTCAATCCTACTGAGAACTTATGGCACCGTTTGAAAACTGTTGTATGAATGAGGTGTCCATCAAATAAAAGATAACTCATTGAAGCTATAATTGTTTTCTGGTATCATGTAATAACGAATGACGAGCTTAAAACTGTCGTCAGCTGAATGAAACACCGATGTGAAGTTGTAATCTATACTTATAATAAAGCTCAATGTGTGTGTGTGTGTGTGCGTGTGTTGGCGCTCTACAGGCCAGACCATTCAACCTACAGCTACCAAATTTGGCACGTGTATACCGTGGAGACCGGGAATGTGCACCTGGGGGTTATTTTTTTCGAATTTTTAATTAGAATTTTATTTATTTAAAAATTAAGCGAAATTTTGGCGTGTTTCTGCTATAACTTCCGAAAATATTACCTCACAAAAAAGATTTTTACATCAAGTTAAAGATCAAAAATTTATCTTTTAAATGATACCAATGTTTTAACCTTAAAATTAAATTTCTGTTTTTAATGAATTTTTAAATAAATATTTTAACTATATTTTTCAACAATTTTTTTCGTACAAAATAAAAATAAAATTTAAGCTGCACGAGCACGTTTCGTATTCATGGGAAAAAATTAGCTTTTTTCAAAGTGCTGCCATCACATTGATTAAAGCTCCAATTAAAAATAAATTAAATCTTTTTGGAAATGAAATCTGCAAAAATATACTTTTCAGCACGTGTCTGTAGGAAATGAAACAAATATGAAGTATTATTTTTTTCTAAAAAATAAATTCAAGAAAAATTATTTTATGATCTTTTACACTCTCTATATTATTAATCCAATAAATCAGTTTTATTTTAAGGAAAGTTCTGTTTAATATGAACAGGATATCCATTCAAATCAGGGCCGCACAGCTAATTTGTAAACCTTTAATAAGACACAGATCTGCTAAAATGGTCTAAATGGAAAATGATTATATTTTATGTAACTTGATTCAATAAACGCTCTAATAAATAACAAATTTTTGATTCTACATTAAGCTTCTGCTGTGGAAATCACGATTAACAAAATGTTCTTGAAGCACTAATATTTTAAATATAAAGAGTTAATTTCCAATCAACTAAATCAATCACTTAAACTGACTGATTTATGAAAATTTGAATATCACTATTCAATAAAAAAAAAGGATAATTTTAGATTTTCCATCGATCGTTTCAAAAAAAATGCGCCAATCAGCGCGCAGGTTTCTCAAGATTAATTGGCCTAAGATTATGAAAATGTTGAGTTTTTCTAAATTTTTAAAGTTCAAAACTTCATAAATAAGTTTTAGTTGATCTTGGAAAATAGAAACATTCATTCATTTATTTAAAATTTGGTGTGTCCAGAATATTTCTCAGAATATGATACCTTACTGCATTAAATTTAGATTTTATAATTTTTGAAATATATTTATAGGCCAGAACAAAATATTATTATTATTTTATTTCAATCCTTTTGAAAGCAAAACTAAAAACTGAATTTTATGCTGAATCTGAGAAATTTTTGTTGAATTATTGTTTGAGATATTACATAAATGATGAAAAATATTTTGTAGTTCACATGACTTAAATACCGAGCGATTCTGTTTGCAATACACATATTCAATAATAAATAAATAACAATAAAGATGATAAATAAAATAAAACGCTTGGTTTTATTAAAAAATATCTTTATATTAATTGCAATTTCATCATTTCCACTTTAAATTAAAGTTGAAGTTTTACCGGAAATGACAACAAATTAGCAAAATATATATAGTAAATTGAGCGAAACGATCTAAACAACAGTATAAGTTTGGTATGACTATCAAAATTTGAAGATTAAAAATGTTTTATTTGAGAATCTATTAAGATAACAGTTACTTAAAATATTTCATTGAAAATTGTAGCGAGCGGTAATACTGGCGAACCGGCTGGTCGCCAAAGGCGGCTAGTGAAAAATAAAGTCTACTCTACTTAGTACAGATAAATCACTGCAGTCATCAGCATCTAATGTATGTCGCGAATTACTGTCGCTTAATTGTTTTGTATTGCAAAAATTCAAATTTTATTTTTGTATTAAAATTACTATTAAATTCTCTTTAAAATGATATACAAGACTTTACATTTTGTGAAGCGTAACATTTTCTAAAAGCATACAAAGTTAGAAAAAATAAAAATTTTCGAAAGTTTCCACAACTTTGGCCATCATTGTATATCTTTTTCAAGTGCGGACTACTGAGAGTTAACTGTAAAATTTACTGGTCCTCCGGGTAATACTGTTCCTCTGGCGCAAAATGGCTCGAGCTAAAAGATGGTGTTTCACGTTTTTGATAAAATATTGTTTCATTATTGTAAAAGGTTTATGTTAAAAAAATTTTGAATCGACTCCTGGCCAGCTTGATGTTTAGTACCTTCTCACTTTAAAGCCACTCGATTGTCAGAGAAATAGAGTTTGCACGACGTTTTTATATTCAACAGATGTCTCCATTCCCTCTTCAAAATTCTCCACTAGAATAGAACTAAAAACGTTTGATCTTAAAGGATCTAATTTGCAACATATCGAATATTCTCTTGAAATCGCGTTTTTAATCCTCTGCATTCAAATCATCATGTTTTTTTTTTTTTTTATGCAAATTTTCTGGGCTTACATTTTTTTAAGGTAAGTTAAATCAATGTGGAGTTTCTATTAGATATATCACCAAACAGAAGATAAATATTTTCTTTTATTTATTTCATCACCTACAGTTAAAAAAAATTGTAAGAAAATTTGTTACATTTTCAATTTCTAATGCTAGATATTAAAAAAAAAATTATGTTCTTGTAACATTTTTTCAACTGTTGAAAAATAATTCAGAAAATCTTCCATTTCTGAAATGTTAACTTCAAATTAATGAATCAATAATTTATTTTCCGTACATTTTAAGAGCATTTTATTTAATCATCATTAAGGAATATTATTAAAAATGTTTTATAAAAATTCAATTCATTGTTTTGCTGGTTTTTGAGATTTTTTTTTTTATTTTTATTGCAATTCAATTTTATTCATTGAAAAAAAAAGTTAAGAATTAACTTTAAATGCTGCGTAAAAATTTTAAATACTGAAAAAAGAAAGGCATATGCAAAATTTAAAAAAATGCATTTATTTCAGACTTGCAAATAACAGCTGTCGAGTGAAAACTCATCTAATATTGTTTATATTCGAAAGACGCTGTTAATAAAGGTTGGATGACATTACACTAAGGGAAAAAAATCAATTATATTTACAATGCGGAGAATTTGGAAAGTAAATATTCAATATTCAAATATCTTTTGTTTGAAATAATTACTTTTGGCAAAAATGTGATGGAATCTTGCAATAAATTTAAAAATCCATTATTACTGCAAAGATAATTGATATTATTTAAATGAAATACATTGTTTGAAAATAACACCGCATTGTTTAAGGAAAATTCATTTCCATCAACAGACATTCTAAAATATTTTTTCTACGGGTATTTTCTTTTTCAAAAATGTATTATGTGATCGAAGTTTCAATACCCATGGAAGAACAATCCAGACTTATCTATTATTTTTCAGTCTATCAGAAATTCAATTAACTTAAACTACCGATATTTCCATCAAAGAAATTGCTTCAATATGCAAAACAATTCCACACCCCTTTTCATGGAATAGAGGGGGGGGGGGTATGCAAGAAAAATTCGAGCTGACAACAACACCCTCTCAAAATAAACCCGAAAATAAATGGAATCTATATCAGGTTGTTACAGGAGAACCCTGTATGCAGAGTGACCTAAATTTTTCTCTTGGGATTACGTTTTCTTCGCACACGTAATGAAAAAATCGAGTAAGAACAATCAATTTCAGACTTCATCACCGATCTCGGAAACAAAAGTAAACATATTACTCAATTATGCGTTGATGACACGAAGAATATTATTATTCCACATGAATATATCTATATAAAAAGAAAAGAAGCTCGAAAACTGAGACAGTGAGTGGGGTTGTTTATTCCTTTGGAACGGTAAGCAAGCGTGGAATAAAAGGCATGGAGAGAACGAACGACTTAAAGTAATAATAATAAAGATAGTATGTGTGGGGTGGGGGAATTATCTACGCATGATAAATGCAGACTCGCCAATGGATAACCGAGTACAAGGTTGACTGAATGTTCCGGACATGATTTATTCCAGCATATTTGCATAATATTCCAGTTCCCCAATGCCATGACTTGAGAAGATGCATCGAACCTTCAGTGAGCGGTGTTTTGTTCAGAAAAAATCTTGAAATTTCCATGTTCCAATCCCTGACACTCTTTTTTTCCGCGTGCTCTTAAGAAGTATTCAACAAATATTTATGTCCAGTTGCAGTGACAAGCTTGATATTAATCAAACGAGGGGTTACTTTTCCCCTGCAAAGGATTTTTCATTTTGCTGCTGGTAGTGAATAATTCTTTAACCTCTTCATTATGGCAATGATGAATAAATAACCCACCTTCTGGTACAGCAAAAGCGCAAGTTTTGACTTCTGTTGTTTAATATTCCTATGGCTGATAATATGGACTGTTTTTGATATTATCCTGACTTTTGACAATAGTTTTTCTGTCTTGTTCAGCCTAAGGATATAATGGCTCCGTCGACTGTTGTTATTCTTTAATTTTCGTTAAATCTCACTCAGTAACGTCTCTTATTAAGCGTACAGAGATGTTACTGAAATTATTTTAAATTCTTGTTTTTCGTTTTGTTTAAATCCTGTTTGGTTATTTTTCCACATTACAAGTTCAGCAAACGAAGGGAAAAAAAAAAAAACCTAAGGAAACAAAGTGAACAAAAAATGAGTCAACAAAGAGATGCATGTAAGTAGTCGTGAGTGGTCTCCAAATAATGGTAGAATGTAATAAATCTTAATTTATATGACTTGCACTCTTTATCGCCTCACTTTTCTTTTAAAAGGAATTAGTATTATGTTTCTCTATTTATTTTCGTAAGAAGTTTACTTCTGGATATAGATCAATTGTCGCACTATTGAATAACAAATTATTTGCACACATATAGATTTCAGTCGGTCGACATTTTGTCTGCGACACCCCGTATCAAATTTCATGCATTGCGCAGATAAAAAAAGTGAAATATAAGGCGGAATTTTTAAATTTTTAAACATCATTTAAGTTAAATTTAATCATACCAACATAATTATGAATACCAACATAATTTGCACTAAATGTTCAAACTCTTTCAATTCAATTCAGTTCTTTTTCAAATTCTTTTAATAAATAATAATTAATGAGAATGACATATTTTTAAGCACATAATCATTAGCGTAATGGCTGGGAGTTGAAGCAAAAGTTCGTCTATTTTCAATGCATAGGGGTTTTATTTTTGAAAAAAAAAAAATAATCTATTTAAACTCAAATGCTGTACAATGGAGCATCACCAAGAGGCATTTGATTCATATCGTGTCAAATTTCAGGCAAATATTTTTAATAAAATTTCAATTATTTTACACCATATTGTTTTGTAAAAAGAGTAAAGAAAAAAAAATTCTTCGGAAAATTAAAATAATTACGTATCAAATGAATCAAAATACCTTTTATTACTATTGAAGGAAGATAAAAAAAAAGTCAAAAAATGAAATATGTAAAACCTCAAAAGTGCTATTATTAACAAATTTCGCTTCAGGGAAAAAAGTTAAATGGTATGATACTATTATACGTAAAAAAATGTATTAAAAATAATTGTAAAGTAATTGTGAATTATTCAGAAATGAAAGATAATTTTATCTTTCCTATTTCATAAAAAGTGTTAAATTGAAAAATTAGATTAAATTTAAAATTATTGGTTTCAAAGCGTTTTTGTCATTCAGTAAATACTGATGAAAACAATTGAAAGTAAATAAATATATATCAAAATCAATAATAAACCGTAATTATTATTTATAAAAATAGAGACATAAGGATAGAAAGCATGCAATACAGTTATTTAAAATAGTGATTGACAAGTTAAAATATTTTTTAAAAAAAAGCAGTTAACTTTTCAGATTGTTAAAAACTTCAGCTCAATGCTCTTTTAATAATTTTCATTTATTATTTATCTATCCCCAAGGGGGGCACCTCCAAATGAGGATGAGATGATTCTGGCATGGGGATTGGATCTCGCCACCCTGGAGGATGCACGAAAAGTTGGGGAAGTGGCCCCTGTCATCGATGACGGGACGTACTTCCTTAGAGAAGGGTTGTAGTGTGGCCGATGATGGCCCTTAGAACTCAACCGCAGTTCACACCAGTCTTGCTGTTGCGGCGGTCCGGTCATTCAATATTTATTATCCGTATGCCATCGGGCGGGTCGAAAAGGCAGTGATATGACTATTCTTTAACTAATAATAGCTTTTAACATATCATTAAAGCATTTTCTGTTTATAAATAAACTTTTCATTGTTAAAATAATAATATCAGTAACGTATTTTACGAATTCCTCCGTAATGTTTACGAAATCATATGCAATATGCCTTCCCACCAAGGAAATAACAATTTAAAGCTATGATTAAAAGATGCTGTTTAGTAAATTTAAAAAATATATTCATTAAAACATTACTACTTTACTTTTTCTATGAAAAGAAGAAGGACATAACAACAATACAGATTGTTGATCGAAATCAACGAGTGTGCAAGGAATGTTTAAATTATTTCCTCTCCCAGAGTCTCTAGAATTAGGGTGTTTTAAATTATTATCTCATTACATCGGTTAAAAGAATTCGATCGATCTACCGAAAAACTGTATGTGCAAGGAACCTTAAAGGTTTCAAAATGTATGTAAGTATTTTATCTTATGCATCCTATGACTATAAAAATGTCCTATAAATTCTTTGGGTAAAATTGCTTTACAAGAGCAATTATGAAATCTTTTAGATAGTCTATATAAATCTGCTGCAATCACGTAATGCTGGTGATTTAATATTTCAAAAATAAGTTTTTAAGATTTCGAGATGCGTTGTGAAAATGCGCTACTTGATGGAGAAACGCAGATTTTCTAAGTTATTTTCCCTAGCACAGAATTTACGTATAAATAGTTTTCTCTGGTATTCTCTGGCATTTCAGTATTATGGAAATTGTTTCCAATTTTTTCTCGCTCTTTCGATACCTTTTTCCAATATTTGTCGGGAAGCTTTACTAGTGAAGTTCCATTCATCAGATATCATTTTTTAGTATGCACTTTCACTCGTGATATTGTTATTATTTGTAAACTTTGGGAATATATAAAAATTATTCTCATGTGAGTTGCTTTTCGTAATCCGGTTTTCTAAGAGAGAAAGTTATTCAACTTTTGAATCTGGGAAATAACTCAGTTGAATAATAAGCAAATTTAATATCAAAAAGAAATATCGCACGCTAAACCATTTTCACACTGGAAAGCTATAGATTTTTTATTTTTTGGCAATATTTGGGCAAAATACGGTTGTGGCTGTCTAGTCTGCAAGCTTTTATGAATAAAAAAAGAAATACAAAATGTAATATTACTAATGCATTTGTTTGCTACTCTTTTGATAATGTATTGAATAAAAATATGATGTAATTGGTTTGGTGTGTAGCATTTTATGTCTGAAAAAAATCAAGATATATTAACTTATGCAATCAAATGCCAGTTTTGTCCGCTAGCATGTTATGCATTTTTCTTACCTCATTCACTTGGGAAAACGGGATTTTGTTAGGAACAGACATTTATTTTGTAAGAATCAAACTTGACTTGCATAGCTATTGAATTTTTTTTTTTTTGTACAGAATGCGATTAATATCTGAAAGAAGTAAGGATCATCTAACAAGGCCAACTAAGAGAGTGGCCTTGTCTTGACCGTAGAAAATGCGTCTTACGTTTGAAGATGAAATGCAGAGATGGGGGAAGTTTCATTTATTATCATTAGAGACATGAATAATAATCTCGAAATTGCAAGTATTTAAAATTACAGATTATTCAAAATAATCGCACCGATTTTAAAAGGCTGTGACTTTCTAGCAAAAAATATAAGATAAAAAAATTGTGCGCAATAGAGAAATGAAAATTCGTTGCCGTGGTTTAGCCTTGTGATCCATGTATCTAATTAAATGCTCCTCTTCTTTGCTATCTCTTAACTGTAGTAGAAAAGAGGTGATGCGCGAAAATTAATTATACCATTGGAGTAAGTCATACTGAAGCCTCTTCTCATCCATCGTTCACTCGCCACTCGCAAAACTTTCTTGCGTTTTCATTTTCCTTTCATGTGCCGTAAATTCCGCCTTCATTCCTCGATTGCATGTGGGTATAGAAGGTATTTCACAGGTTGATGAAACGAGCTACCGCATGAATGTTGCCAATGTGGCCGAAAGGTATCACAGAAGGCAATTATCATGTACGTGAATAAAGTTTTAAGCCTCCTTCTGTCTTATGTTCAAATGATTTCTCCCTGCCGTAGTTTACAAAGAAGTTGTAGTGATTCCTAATCGGTGCAATATTTAAATTTTTCTGTTTATAGAACTTTTAAAAAATAACTCCATTGTGTAATAAGCTTAGTCATCGAAGGATCACTCGGATTTCTACAAATATAATTAATGACCGATCATTTGTTAAATAATTTTGTTACACATTTATTTTCTTGCTAATATTCTGCTATTTTTAATGAAAGCGATCATTTATTTATAAAATAATATTTTGTTCTCTAACCGAATCTCGAATACGAGTCTCCTTAGTGATTCTTGATTTCCTGAGGCTCATATAAAGACAAGATTTCTTTTTTCAAAACGAGAGGAGGATCTGCTGTTCGGGTTATTTTGTTGGAAATGGGAATCCGGTTTTCTGTTACGCCATTTCGCGCACTAGAGATTTGTTCGAAGTACATGCTTAAAATGTTTTCTAATTTGATGCGTATTTATTTCTGTTATACAAAAAAAAAAATATATCAATTTGAACAATGGCAGCCCAATTTTACTCCTAGTTATTATTTGAAAATGTTGTATGGATAATTTTGTAAAAACAACAGTTTCGCCATACTATTTTTAAATACTTTCGCTTAAAATGACGAGCAACCTGGAACTAGGAGTAAGTATTAAGTAATTTAAAATGTAAATGTCACTTGAAAACTTATCATTATCTCAAATGCTCTTATATTATTATACGTATTAAAATAATAGTAAATATCTGAGATATATTGCGCTATCTAATTATGAAGTTAAGTATATTTATATGTCAAGAGGTAAATTACTTAAATTCGCAAAAAATTGAGAATTTTTTAATTTTTAAGATACAATTAATAAACATAAATTAGTTTAAATAGAATTGCTGATACTTTTTTAAAGAAAAGGTACTTCGGAAACGCATTTTTTTAAAAAAACTGATACATTTTTATTATTTCATGCTGAAGCAGAAAGATATAGAGTTTTTCATAATACTCAATATTAATATTTTTTCAGCATCATTATATTGTGATGGCAATATTTTCATTTAGGTCTTGATGATTGATTTTTAGAAAAGATCAATTATGACTGTGAAGTGATGCGAACAATATGAAAATATGGAATCTCTCGCGAACGTGTGCACATAAATTTAAACATGCCGAAACGAAAACATGTTATTTATTATATAAATAAAAATGGCAATACACACTTTTAATACACTAGAGATTAACAAATTATTTACATAACTTTTCGTGCTGAATAAGGAACATGTACGAATGCACATAGAAATCTGATCATCGGTTTAGCATAAATTTATTATTGAACAGCTGTCAGAAAACAGTGAAGGATCCTTTGCATGGTCTGAATATTGAGGAAGACATACGATTTTAATTTTTTAAAACTACAGTTTTTTCGCTCAAGAGAACACCAAACAGTACACAGAAGTAACACTTATAAAGAAACAAAGAAATCCATATGAAGGATAATAACATATCAATCACTTGAATTTTAAAAATAATTCGCAGTTCTGCAAATTCAGATTATCAGCCTGGGTCAGAAGTCTCATTCCTAGCCTGAAAACAACCCAATTTCGGGAAGGGATGGGTTTCAAAGTTTATTTACGTTCAAGAAAATAATGGTGACGTACAAAGCAGCATTGTTTTTAAAAAACTTCAGCCATGGTTAACTAATAGGAGATGTTTGAAATAAGCTGAAATCTCTACTCTTTGCGTGACCAAAACATCTTCCTATTTTTTCCCTGTATTCTCCCAATTTTATACTTAGCTAAGTAACTCACATTGAAAGAACCAGATTAGCTAGATTCAAATTTTTTTAAAAAAATGAGTGGGAACAAATTTTCTCAGTGTTTATCACATAGGATCTTTTATACACACAATCGAGTTCTCGAACTCCTGCAAGTCACACCGTCTATGCAATTAGATGGCAATTACAGTTCAGAAACAGAGCAGAAGGGCCATCTAATGAGATGGCAGTAGATGTATTAAGCTACTTGCAGTAGATGGATGAGCTGCAAAATTTAAAAATACGAACAGACTGATAATCTCGAGGCAGATTTAGAATAATTCAATATCGACATTCTACTAAACTGAAAAGCATACATCCATGTATAAAGAATGAAAAGTTTACATCAATGCATGAAACATTCACTGAAACTCTTTTTTTCAAGAATATTAAAAGAATGTTATTTCGAATATAATTAACATCAACATAACTAACTTTTGTCTTATAATAAGAGACTAAATCATTTAATCAGTCTGAAAGGGAAAAGTAATCTAATCAGAATTACCGATGGAATATTCGCAACTTATCACAAAAAAGGAGATAACTGAAAAGAAACTATAGGGTAAATTTCAAGAAACAATTATTTACATTTACAATGTTTTCAAACATATTAAAAGTTTCAGGATATAATTCCCCTCTCTTATGAGATTGATGTTTTTCTTCTCATGCAAAACATAACATTTAACTACAATCTAATCGCTTAGTACATAATTAACATGCACTTATCTGCATACTTGTGTTATACATTCTAAAGATATTATGGAAAGATTAAGCTCCTGCGTATGAAAACTTTATTTGATATAAGCAAAGAAAATTTAGTTTGTGAGTCTGCTATTGGGATCGAAGCAAATTTACATAGCTTATAAGAATTGTATACATTTGAATTAAAGCATCAATGAAGACAAACACACATTAAATATGGGTTATCTTTCCATTGTTTCAAATTTATCTCTATATCAATGAAGAGTTTGTTTTTAATTTCAGGGGTTTTGAGCGATAAGATATCGAACAGAAATGTGCAGTGATTTGTCATGATCATGTGGCATCAATAGAAAGTGCCTGCTTTATTTGATATCTGAAATTTTACAAGTAACCACTTTTTCTACTATATGCTAATAATTTATTAATATTAAATTATGGATCTAATTCATACAAATAAAAATAATTTAAATATTTTTTTAATAAATAAAATAAAATGTATTGATTCTTTTCTTTCTGATCATCCAAATGCGTTTAGCATCACAGCCGAAGTTTGCATTGATTAATCGCATACTGTTTGCGCATTTATAATAAACAGGTAATGTTAACAACATAGTAGTACATCCATTTGTGAAAGTTTATGTTGCTGCTGTCAATTCACACACTGGAGACATGTTTTGGCCAGTAGGATGCTGTTTGCACGCACTAGCGTTGATTTCAAAATCAACATACACTCATTCTGTTTCAATTAAGGAACAGATCATCTTCAAGATTGTTTGGAGCGAATGTCCCGCATTCTGTACCTATCTTGATCGAAATCTCGACACACAGATTCCTGTATCTGGCAATGGCCTTCCCTATGTGCCAGGAAGAGACGACCG
The DNA here is from genome assembly GCA_026543865.1 of Argiope aurantia. Taxonomy (NCBI): domain Eukaryota; kingdom Metazoa; phylum Arthropoda; class Arachnida; order Araneae; family Araneidae; genus Argiope; species Argiope aurantia. Next base: position 1,358,686 of record JAPMOR010062595.1, on the reverse strand, counting down.
TTGTCACACATGCAAACTTGGAATACATCTTGATTTTTCTTATCCTTCGTGTGCCTGGCTGTTTTGAGATTCTTCATTTCCAATCTACTGCTGTCAATAACTACCTGAAAAAAAAAGCAAAAAAGAAAACTTCTATTGTGGATGGTAATCACATTTTACTTCTTATATCTGCAGATTCTTCATCTGATTGAATTATTCGTTCTGTATGAGTTTAATTAAATTTTGCAAGCCTGTCTTTAAGGAACATAAATATTTGTCATGGTCTCTTTGATCAGGCAATTCTTCGATTAGGTAAGAATTAAAGATCTTACAAACTATTGAAAAAGTATTAGATTGGGTTTCATTAAAGTTTCAACACTGGTAAAACAGCAACTACACCACGCAGTATTACGAAACAGTAGCAATATTTTTTCGAAATATTTTGCCTTTATTCAATTCCTTTAATTCGAAATTTGAAGAAATGCTTTCCACTCATAGACTTAATTTCAAGAATATACAGGAAACAGAAAATAAATCTTACAGTTACTAGAAAGTAAGAAGAAAAATCTTTTCAAGAAGCTTAAACAGAAACAAGTTTTCTGTAAATTGAAACACAAGATCGGATTTCGGATTATGAGATTATTTCCTTTTTCGAACTTTAGCTAGGTTTCACTATAAAAGAAAGTTTGAAAAGAATAAAAACAAACAAACAAAGAAGTTTGGCAAAATTGGTGTGTTATGAACACAAAAATATCGTATTATTATAGAGTATTCAGTATTTTTTGGAAGATGTACGCAAACTAAGCTGCTGAGACTGATAATAAATTCTTAAAACTCTCTTTTTCTCTTTAGATTGAGTTAAAAAATAATCTATGCTTAGTAGATAAATACGATTAGAATAATAATCAGATTAATTAGTATGCATTAATTATAGTAAAGCAGATAAATTATATAAATCAAATTAACTGTTGCATGTAAATTAACGAATAAAAAGTATCCAATATTAGAATAAAAATACTTTATTTACATTAAAAATTGTTTTATTACATTTTATTTACATGTGTTTTAAAATCATTTTTTCTTCGGAAATTATTCTGAGAATGCAATTCTCTCTTTCGATGAGTATAGATTTAGAGTATAGTAATTGAGTTAAAAACACCAGACATTCGTAATCATGACTTCGAATCTCTGTTAGGCTTTCAACCGTTACATTCCACTAGTGATGATAATGCTCCTGTAAACTGGACATTGATATTAAGCATTGTCAGACGAGAGCGGTTGCATCTCACCCTTTCTAATTAACTTTGCATATGTGGTGGATATACCTTTTAATCGCCGAATCAACCGATGCGAAAAATTGATATCCACTGGAAGTGATTAGTCAAACGGAATAGGTGTAAAAATTCGGTTGGTTGATTAGATTGGTTTGGGAAATTGCTTTTCGACGATCATGATTTGAACTGCATTTTAACCGAAAGAATGAACTTTAAAATTTAATAAAGCATTCAAAGAATATCATTTCTAAGGTCTGCGTTATTTCGAAGGGAAAATGAGTGAAATAAGTTTATTGCATTTGCCTTATTCCAAATTGTTTAATTTTTTTATCAATTCATTTTTTTTCTTTTCAAATCGATTTTTTAACTGAAGTTTTTATTGTACTATGCCAAGCCCAGGCAATTCTTACATCATATATTTGACACAATATAACCAAAACGTTTTTTTGCGCCACTGAATCCACTCCACTCATTCCCTCAAAACACACCATACCATAAAATTATATACGTTGTTGCTTTTTACCAATGTAAGTTAAAAACATTTACTTGTATTCATGCCTTTGAAATCACAAAATTTGTCAGTTCAATAAAATGAAGTGCCATCTTGTTTGAATCAGTTTGTTACTCAAATGAATCTAAATTAAATTTTAACAAAAGCAGTTCTTTCTGCATACCTACTCTAGTCATGACGGGTACTATGGGATTAGACTGGAATAATAGTAAACAGAGGGTAGGCGATTAGCTTACGATAAGAGATGTCGTTAGAAATGCATGTTTATATAAGTATTGATGCATAGATTTCGCGAACTTTTGCAGGGCTTAGAAATGGGCTAAACATTAGTCGAACAATGCCGATTTCTGGAATTAGAAGAAATTGGATGTAGCCGCTAAATAAGATTCTGTTAAAAAAAATTCCTTCAGTTTAGTAGAAATCTGACGAAATTATTATTAATTTTGTTTTAATTCAACTCGTGTAGATCGAAAAATTTCCATAAAAAAAGTGTAATTTGAAACTTTTCCAGGTATTTAATTAATAGGTTATTTACTGCCTTGCATTGCAAATATAATGAGACATTTAGTTTTATCATTAAAGATCTTACAACATGAGATTTTGAATTGTAAATGTTTTAATTTTTTTATTGCTGTACTTTTTTCAGGTGCCTGCCGTTTGCCATTCTTCAGTTTTCATAGCGCAACAAATTCATTATTAAGGCATGTATTGTTAAATAGTGGTAGAAAAAGAAAGAGAATAAAATAATAAAGAACTAAAAAGATGGGTAAATTTTGCAGAGAAATGTAAAAAATAATTAGAATAGCATTTTTATGTTACACTTTCGTCCCTTTTTAATTCACATTTTGTGGCAAAATATGAAAATAGGTTCAAGATTAAAATAACAAGATTTGGAAATTTTTATCTTTATTTTTCCTTTCTTACTTTTAATTTATAAATCAGGGATGGAAGATTCTATAATATTTATAATGAATTCTCAATTTCTCCAGTGGTGCGCTGCACATAGAATCAAAATTTAATTATAAATCGATATTTTCCTATAATTTAACCGATTACAAAATTCTCTCCTCACAAACATGAAACAAATGAAGTTATACATATAAAAATATATATTTAAAAAAGTAAGTTTCTCACTCTTCCACCAGTTGATCGAAGATTCATGTCACGTAGGCCTTGGACCCAGATACCACCGGCAGGGGAGTCCACATTCATAGCCCCCTCGCTGCGAATCTTCACTTTCTTCAGCAGCGATTCCAGTCTGAAAAATAAATCCATCCAAAATTTTACTCATTTTGGCTTTGGTCTCAATCTTTAAGCACAGCTGACGGTAAAACTTCAAGATCGGAAGATCATGAATACGAATTGCCCATTAATTCTCGAACTGTTATGATTTTTTTAATCATCCGAGTAGAAAAAAGAATATCTTTCCTTTTCAGGAACGGGCTGTTGTATCGATTTAATCAAGAATCTGTAAAATATTTGAGTTGTTTATGGATTACGTGTAACTTCTTTATAAAATCGTAGCATCTTTGAATGAATTAATTTCATCTTATTTCAAAAGCACTGATTCAATGCACATATGATGTATGAGCAGGATCAAAAATTAAATTCATCTATGCAGTGGTATGATTATAAACCTTGCTAAAGTAGTCGAAAGATTAATATACAAAATACGCACAAAATATCCAATTACAAAATTAGCACGGAGGGAAAGAGTTGTTGGTTTACTTAAAGTTCTTTTAACAGGAATGCTAAAGAAAAATTCATTCAATTCAATGATACTTAAAACAAGTTGTAATAAGCTGCCTTCAAAGGAAGAAGATAAGAAAAAATGTGCCTATGCGTGACTGTTTAAGAAACACGCTCGTACTCTCTTTCATCCTTGACTCGGAATTCTTCCTTTAAAAAATTGCGACGGATTATACAGAAAACTATAGAATTAATCTGAATTTTTATAAAATGAAAATTAAATTGATAGTTATGAGAAACATTGAAACAAATCCGGACAACTCAGTGGCGGCAGTTGGTGGTGGTGGTGAGGGGTAAGGGTCACAAGTCCAAATCCATCCAAAGCATTTAATGTGGGCGATTAGATTGATGTCAGAACACATAGCTTATTTATTAAAACAAAAACACTCCACAAAAAAAAAAAAACTTCAGTTATAGGACGTTAAAATAAATAAGCATCATACGCACAATAAACAAAAATCAAATTATGAATCTTAAAGATTTTAAAAACTTATCAAAATAATGATTTTCTATACAATGGACAAAAAAGCATTATAAAAATGGTAAGAATATAAAAGATATAAACACTTAATAATAAAAAATTATAAATAAATTAAAAAAATTAAGTTGAAAACATATAGTCGCAGAATACGCTAAAAATCATACCAAGATTTAAAAATGGCACACTTTCATATTAATATAAAAATATGTTAAAGAATTAAGAATTGAATTTTAGAAAGTTAAAAAACAACATAGGGCTAAAAATTTTTTAAACACATTGGGAGTTAAATTTAACTTAAAAACAGGAAATGATATATTAAAACGTATCAAGTTCCTTTAAAAGGTAAAAGTAAACAACCGTAAGTTTAAAAGTTGTAAATAATTCAATGCTAGACACTGAGAGACATATGAATAATGTCAATTTCCTCTGAGAGCTTGTTAAAAAGCTTACAAAATTCTTTATAACCTTAAACCTTAAATCGGCAACTCCGACCTGCCCGAAGGCACACGGAAAAATCTGCATGACACTGGTGGGAATTGTGATTGAGTCCTAAGGGCTATCACCGGTCACAGTACAACCCTTCCCTTGTGGAGTGCGTCCCGTCAGCGGTGGGAGAAGCCGACTCCCACTTTTGTCTGTACCCGCCAGGGTGATGATAACCAACAATCATACTGGAAGCTTCTCTTCCTCAAGTGCGAAGTGTCTCTCAGTGGGAGTAAATGCTTTATAAAGATGAATGTGGCGAATACTAGATGAACTAGTTCGTAATGAACATGTAATACTAATACGTAATGAACATGAACTGAAAGAAATGAACGACAAGGTGAAACGAAATACTTTCTCAATTCAAACAAGTTTTTTTTTTTTTTTTTTTTTTTTTTTGCATCACACTTGATCTATTTGAAAGCAAAATTCTGTAAAGTTTCAATGCAGGACTTGTTTTGTACATTTTTTAAAAACTCTTCTCTCTGCGTTGTTTCTGTATTCAACAAGGGAGGGAGATTGCTCTTTCTTTAAAAGTTTTTGATAGAAAAGAAACTGGAGCTGCAAAATGCTCTGCGTTACTCACTCCTTTTGAATGCACGGAGACTTTGACCAGTAGACAATTATTCAGAAAGTTTAAGAATATTTCCAGAGAGAGGTGTTAATGAAAGAATTGAAATCCTTGGAATTGCTGAAGCGAAAAATGCAGTTATAACGAATTCCACGGATTATCAGTAAAATGAATAAAAATGCTTATATATATAATAATAAACAGTAGATTTCTATCCATATATATATCAATCTATTGTTTTATTATATATAGTAAAAATCAGCCACTTCTTGTCTCATCACACTTATCAAAATACTTTTTGTTGTTTGTGACTGATTTTTCCAACATTTTAAGCGAAAATATCGAAATGTTTTCGAGCGCAAATTATTCACTGTGAATAATCCACAAAGTGAGTAATTTGCCGTCAGAAAATAGATTGTTTACTATGCGTTAAACAAATTTTACCGCATACATTTGAGAAAGGACAGAGAGATAATTTCTTCCCCTTCTCCCATCCGAATGACCATAATATTAATCAGACCAACTGGACAACGGATTTTTCGATCTTTAAAATTTAATTCATTCCAATTAATTTTGGAATACAGAATTATTCGAATATAGAACTTTTTCAGCAAAAAAGAATACGTGACCAGTTTTTTAATATCAAATTTCAATGGTGGATATTTTTCGTTTGAATAAATAATTTTAAAAAAAATTAAAAGCGGATTTTATTTTCCTGCCAAATATTGATTTTTTTTTTGTATCTTATAATATTATCTATCTTTAGGAGTTGGAAACTTGTATATAAACACCTTTAAACAATCAAATGGTACTTTTTAAAGATTATATCTCTTATCAAAATACTTCATCAAGAATGATCAAAATGTGCGGAAAAGCTATTATCACCTATCAGAACGTTAACAAAAAATGCTCATCTCTTCATAAGCGAAAAATAAAAAAGTAAAATAAAAAGCGTTGCTGCTTGATGTCCAATTGATCTGCAGATACCTTCAAGAATATTTGTTCTAGTCCCTGCCATATACCGAAACTGCGTGTCCGCGGGGTGTATATGGATTCATGTATCCCTTTGTTACCCTTCAGAACTAACTTTCTTTGACAGGCAGCTATTGACACAGGAGGAGCCGAAGACGATAAGTAGCGCCATCTTCCGTCCGTTTCCTGTACTTTCTCTCCAGTATTCTTTTGTGCGGTACGCTAACTCTTGATTCCTCATATGTTTCCAGTTCTAGATTTCGCTTTGAAGTTGTAGTGCTTTTTTCCCCCTGCCCATTCTGTTGCTGCATTCTTCCTCCTCAATGTCTGTCGCGTTTCAATGTTGGCACAGCTCTCCAGAAAAACTTTTTCGCCTGCCAATATTGTAGAGACGGGATACAGTTCCTTCTTTTTCTCTTCCTACTCCCTCCCCCTTTTCCCTGAAAATTCCCGGGGGATACGTGATGAGGAGATATTCTGAAGTGCGCGGGAAAAATATAAAAGAATGAAGAGAAGGAAAAAGTGGGGGTGGAGAGCAGGGAAGGGGAAAAAAAGGAAGGAAAGGAAGAAAAAGAACGTCACGGAAGCAGACGACTTTTCCCGAAGGTGGGAGGAAACGGGAAAAGTCTCTTCTGGACGTTTTGAAAGTGTATTTGGGGGAGTGCGCACAAAATACAGGTGGTTGAAATGTTTTCTTTGAAAAAAAACTTGGGATGCTTCAATGCAATTTTTAAAAAATGCAACCCATTGAAAGGGTTCTTTTTTGAAAATAGCATTTCGCTTGTGTGTATCGATACATTACCAAAAAAGGATCTCTATTCAGTTGAAATGATATTTCAAATATTAATTGAATGAAACAGGAATGATATAGAGATGCGAACATGTTTCAGTAGTCAAGTTCCAAATTCATTTTAAAGAAGGAATTTACATTTTGTCGTGACTTTGATTATTGAAAATTCTTGATAAAAGAACGTGTTCTTGAATGAAGTGCAATAAAGTCACCTTTTTATCAACCTCCTTAAAATATAATATATAATTATCACAATTTCTTGTGAGAAATTGTAAATAAGATTTTTTGAGATCCTTCTAAAATTATTATCATTTATTTTTTTCTCCGTCAAAGAAAGAATATGACAATTCTAAAAAAATTTTACATTATTTATTTTCTTAAGAATACTTACTAAAAAAAAATCCCCAAAAAATTCGCATCGCAAAAAATAAGATGATGTTGATAATGCACAAAAGTAAAAGCGAATACATAAAGAATAATTAATCACAAATACAATACATTAAAAAACATTTACACTTTACAGAACAATTTAAGAAACAGAGAAAAAAAAATGCGCCATTTGATTATAGTTTTAAAAGTTGGAGACACTTAATCTTAAAACATTAAAAGACAAATATAAATATTTTCCGCATATTTATTCAAAATTTTAATTAGATTTGCATGCAGGAAGAATTTTAATAAAATTAATTTTAAAAATATCAGTATTACCAGTTATGTTTGGACATCCAAATTAACTGAATGACCGTTGTCGCAACACTATAAACGAGAATGACCATTGTCGCAAAATTGTATGAGTGAAGACCTAGATATCCGTCTCATTCACCGACCAAACAATTTTATAAGAGGTACGTTTCATCATCGGACTAGAGGTTATTCGATTCTACAACACTGTTTTATTCACATGGGAAGGAGATCTTGTTTACTCATATTCAACTTCTCAATCACGGATTCTTGGTGCCCTCTTGCAGAGTGCCAGCGTAATTAAATTTAATAGACATTTTTAAATTTAATTCTTTATATGTCAAAACTCTGGCGGGACGACAAAACGAATGCAGCTGTTTATTTTAAGGTCATCAATCATGCTATTAATAATTATACAAAAAATAGTACACGAAAGTGAAGTGCAAAAGTATTATAGCTTGCACATCAGAAAATATATTAATTTAACGTTTAAGAAATTCAAACATTTTATGCAATTTTGAATTGATAGAGTTGATATGCTTAGTCGAAGTAAGTTTTGTATTGAAAATAACACTTAAATCATCAAACAAAGCACAGTGAGCTAAAGCAGAGCCATTTATTTTGGAGATTAAAGGTTCAGATTTCAACCAATAACTGAGGATTTTGCATTTTTCAGCGTTCAGAAAATTATTTGTTAACACTGTAACATTGTTTTAATATCTTTGCAAAATAATAACAACATTAAAAGATCTTATGATCCTAAAAATAATCATAATAATTAGTGAAAAAAGTTATTCTGGAAACTTAAAAATACAGCACTGATAATTAAAATGAGGAGAAGTAAAATATTAGAACACCTTTGGACATCTGAAGTAACTGTAAACTTTTCAAATATGACATCATTAAACTATAAATAAAGCTAATAATTATTTAAATAAGAAAAGAATTAATCAGTAAAATTGATATGAAAACTAATGCTTTTCATTTACTTTAAAAGACATCAAAATTAATCGAATCAAAAGCCTTCGGAGAATTAGCATTAAAAATATGAATTACGATGAGGCACTTTAATATGATTTGTTAGAGTAAATTCATGTTCAACTGATGAAATTAATTGTATAATTTAGAGAAAACCTTTCTATGCCTTATGATTTTAAATTTTTTAGGAAACGGACTTAACATAGATATTAATAGATAATTTTTACTGCCACTAGTTTTGCCTTTTTTATTAATAGGAATAATTTTAGTTTGCTTTCAAATATTAGAAAATGTATTAATTTTTAAAGAAAAGAATAAGTTAAAAATTTTGCACATCCTTCAATAATAAAAGACATATTAAGAACAATTCCGAGTTTTAAAGATGAGTGAAGAACTTTTTAATCGATAAAGCCACATCTTCACACACAGAAGCACCAATTTTAATTGAAAAATCCCTAGTGTTATAGCCAATGGTTCTATAACCTCTATTATTGTCCATGCAGATAATCACATATCATTGCAGGATATTTGAAAAAAAAATTAAAAACAGATCACATTTTTAGGTTCAGACGTTACATTTTGTTCTGTGATTCACAAGTTTGTTCCTTTACATACCAGTCTTTTAAACAAATCTTAAAGTTCTGCATTCGTCGAAAATGCTAAATTCTCTGATATTTAACACCAACTAATAAACTATAATTTAGTTATTTTTAGTTCCACTTGAATACCTTTAAAGAATTTTTTTTATTTGTATGCTCTAGTTAAAAGTTTTGTCTAAACAATTACAGACGCAAAAAATAATTATGCATTTCCATTGTTTTTTAATCATAAGATTTGTAAGCCACGAGCGAAAACTAAATAATGGAAAGAGTTAATATTTTTAATTGTTAATGTTTTCATTTTATGAAATTAAATTCATAGTTCGATATTTAAAAGTTTAATCTCAGTTTATTTTTCGGTAAATATCACATTTATTTGGTGAATAAAAGGTTAATTTAATTTCAGATAATAAAGTTAATCTTGTAATATTTTTAGGTTTTTATTGGCATTTAAATACATTAGTTTCGAATATAATTTTTAAAAAATTCGGAATTTTTGAAGTAAAATTTTTTAAAATAAGAAGAATTTTTCTCTATAAATGAAAGTTTGTAATTAATTTGTAATGCTTTGTATAAAAAATAAGAGAATGTCTGACTTATTACTTTTTAAATTTGCTATACAATTTATCAGCTGCGTCTTAATTATTGTGGTTTTTAAAGTCAGAAGAAATTTTAAGGATAGAATTATCTTTTGATTTTTCAATTATATTTTCTACGTTTTTCAAATAGAAATAAATTATCATTAACAATGTATTTTTTAAAAAAATTCTAAACGATTTTCATATCAGCATTGAATTTTAACAAATAAAAAATGAGAGACATTCATTAATTAAAACTTTTGTTTTACTTTCTTTAAACATATATCAGTAAAAAAATGTAGTAATTTTTGCAGCATTTAGAGCGAACAATTTTCATCCTTAATTTTTAAAATAGAAATGTTAAAAATTCATACTTACTAAATGTATTTATTTATCATAGCAAATATTATGAATGATAAAAGTAGACACTATTATTTGTTCTTCTGTAAAGGTAAATTTTATGAATATTATTCGTCAAGAAAGTTCTGCAAAGGATAAACGTTGTTATTTATGATAAAATTCCCCAAAATCAGAATCCATATTTCATTATCGAATTACCTTCAGTAAACATTTATGATTGTTCAAATGCAAATAAACAATCAGTTCAACTTATAAAATCATGGTTAGGAAATTCGAATTGAAGCAAATTTATCAAAAATTTAATAAAAGCAATTTAAAAAATGCGCTTAAATTGGAGTAGTTAGAGAGAATTTTTCAGCTTAATATTCTGCTCAACAATCTTTCATTTTTAATTCCTTATTATAGATAATAATATAATTTCATTTTTAATTCCTTATCGTATCTTGAAATCAATTTTTTTTCAGTTTTACTACCAGATAGCACCACCAGAATAAAAATGTATTTTTTTTAAATATATTATTAATGAAGTTCTGAAAAAATTAAGATAATATATTGTCATTAAACACATGCAGTACGAAAAGTCTAGTATAATTTAAGAAGAGAGTGAAAAATTTCTCACAAAATTCTGTCTTTATAAGTATGAAATAAACGCATAAAATAATCTCTAAAGAGATCTTAATGCTGTTCAGCAGCATCGAAAAGGAACGACCACTGGGCAAGCTTTTTGGAGGCCACCATCCATTTTAATTGCTTTGTTACATTGACGTTTTGTTCTAGGGTACCTGTAATTTCAACTCTTGCGATATGACATCTGTTATCTCTTTCTCTTAAAATTTTCACACACACTTAGCAATGTGGAAAATCAGATGCAAAATTTGCAATGCCTATTTGTACATATACAATATATTTTTCATGGAATCTATGAAATTACCGTTAGGAGAGCCACCCATTTGATATTTGTAAGACGATTTGCCATTCTTTAATCCTGGAAGCATGTCTTTTCATTTTCTTACGAGAAAAATACATGTGCTTTAAATAGCTGCATATAATTTAGGAAAATTATTTGAAAAATTTTAGTTTATTTTTTCTGGTGAAATTTTAACAATGTGCCAATTGGCTACATTGTGAATTAAACAATATCCTAGGGACTTAAATCACGTTATAGTTATTCCACAATAAAAATAAAAGTCCCTTTGTGCCAATATATTTTTTACAATGGAAATAAAATATTTTGATAGTATTTTTAATGGTAGAATTACTCATACAACAGCCACCTTCATATTTTTCTAAATTTCCAATTTAAATCTAATTCTAGTTCCTCTTTTGTCATATATCGGTGTTTTCTGCAAATGTTTATCAAAATGCATTTAAAAAAGGATTTCAAATCACTCATTGTTCCCCTTTGACACAGTCATATGGAGGTTATAAATGGAAATAAAAATGTGTTGCCAGATGGCTACATGATGCATTGAAGAATTTTTCCCCCGAGATCTTATAATATCTATTTATAGTTTTGCGTTTCAGATTAACTTAAGTTCTATATTGACTCAACAAATTATAAAAACCTTTCTGGTTGAGAATTTTGTGTTGCATTATTATTATTTTATTTCTTTTGTTAGTTTTAGGTGGTTTTATCAAAAGCAGATCATTGTTTTTATTGTTTTGAAGAGGTAAAAAACTAAATTAGGTTAAACAGAAATGTATTTGATTCATTTCTGCTGCTCAGGCCACAACTTTTTTGCCATTCAATTTCAATTGATGCCAATCCTCCCCCTTGAAGTTACTACAATAATATTTAAAATTTAGTAATTTAAAATTAACTCATTGCTGAATATTTTTTAATTTCATGCTGCTTTTAGTCTTATTCAATTGATTTCTATGTTACTTTATAATTTAGTTTAAACTCCGTACAATTTTCTTGTCACCATAACTAAGTACTACTGCATAAATTATTACTGATTAAAACTATCATACATTGCCCTAGATATTTAATCTGCGACTCGATTATTGCTTTGATCTTTATTTATTAAAAATAACGCGAATATCAACCAATATTCTTTGAGTGGTCATCGAGGAATGGGCGCCCTCCTCTTTTTCCTTCCTTTCGGGAGAATAAGGATGGAAGCGAACACGAGAAATGTTATTTATATTCTTTTCCTTTCCTTGAGGATATTTGCTATAATAAATGTTTTTTTTAGGTATTTCATCAGATTATAATAAACTGACATTGAAAAAATTACTTCGATTGGAATGAAATAATTAAAATAATGATTCAAACAACACCGAATAAGATAAAAAATGCTGATTCGATTTTTTTTCTTCTTTTTTAGTGATTTTAAGTTAAGAAAATATGTCGAGTTTTTATCCTTGAATTAGAAAGAAGGGATTTTTCTTCTTTCTTCAACGGAATCGAATGCTAGGTAAAATTGAAAGGATTTTTTATGAATGAATTTTAAATATTTCATTTTGATTTTAATAAAATGATACTTAAAAGATTTTCTATTTCAACGTGCAAGAGTATGAAAAAATATTTTGGAATTTATATTAATATCATAAATGTTAACTCTTTTTAATGTTTTAATGCTGCTTTAAACAACTTTTGACTAGAAGTGACATTTTATTCATTCATCAACATTTAAATTCATTCATTCATTCATAAAGTTAAAATCAACATTTTGATTGAAGATTAAATTTGAAACTATAGGAAAGGATGATAATGTTATCATAATTCAAATTATTTATGGATAAATAGGACAATACCCAAGTTTCATTACTACACCATCTTGCAGAAGCTTGATACATAACCGAAATGTGTGTATTCACGATCACTTCACACCTCACCGGCGGATACTTCAAGATCTATCATTAATGCGAAACGCCGGTTTATTTGGCTTAGTATGGACTGGTAGCTTCAACATCCAAACCATTCTGATCCATTTGACGGTAATTGAATGCGAGTGTGGAGGAAAAACATGAGTTTCAAGAGGGAAAGAGGGCTGCATGTTCCAGCAGAGCATGCAACCAATGGGTTGGAGTGAACTTTCTTGTGTGTTCTTGAATGACTGACTAATGGATGAGCGAAAAAATGGAATGAAATACATCCATGCAAGTCTACATATTCCTGATTCCTGCCAAACTGTCAAATATTATAACCGTGTTATTGGAATTGTCTTAGTTGAGTTCAGTTTATTGTGAATATGAAACATGTCTAATGGAAATAATCTCATAACATCATCTAATATATAAAAGTCTCGTGTCACAGTGTTTGTATTCGTACTCCTCCGAAACGGTTTGATCGATTTTTATGAAATTTTTTATGTGTATTTGGTAGGTATAAGAATAGATCGTAAAGTATATTTCATAATGCTAGGTAATTAGGATGTCTCTATCCCGTCATTCCACGTTCAACGTACGCCGATGAGATCAACGCTTGCTTGAAATCATCGCCACTGTGGCGTAATGTTGAAAAAGTCCAGCTAAAAATAAACATGTGTCCAAATGCTACAAGATCCATCTACTGAAACATTCTCTGACCAATTGTTAGATATTAGCGATGGAAAAGTTGCTGTCTATGAAAATATTGGATGCATAAAATTGCCCACTCATTTCTGCACTATCGTTGATTCGCAAATTTCTCTCATTGACCGCATATATCCCGATGTATGCACACAATACTTAAATCATGCGTGTCTGGCATAAAGAGCCATTTTGGCAGCAAAACAATGTGGACGTCAACAATTTAAACTTCAAGATACAGCAGTGGTTGCCAGGCGACTTGAAATCATACAAATCGATCGACACAATTTGCGATGCTAACGAAGCTATAAATTATCCAACAGAGTTTTTGAACTCACTAGATTTACCAGGCATGTCACCACACATTCTACGACTAAAAGTTATTTTACTTTGGAGTTTGAACCCATCACGGCTGTGCAATGGCACGCGATTGGTCATTAAAAAATGGATGAAAAACGTTATCGAAGTCCCCATTTTGAATGGCAAATTTCGAGCTGAAAATGTTTTGCTGCCACGAATTCCAATGATTCTCACAGACGTGCCGAATGAATTCAAACGCGTTCAATTTCCTATTAGATTGGCATTCGGAATGACAATAAACAAGTCACAAGGCCAAACGATGTCTGTTTGCGGCTTACCATGTCTTTTACACAGACAATTATACGTGGCATGTTCTCGCGTGGGCAAACCATCGAGTTTATTTGTGTTGGCTAAGGACGGACTGACAAAAAATATCGTTCACTCAATTGCTCTTCGGAATGAATATGGATTTTCTTTATTTCATTTTTAGGATAAAAAATATATCACTTTTTTCACTTTAAGTTTAACTTTTAAGAGATCAAACAATGTATATGTTCGTTATTTTAATGAAATGCATTGTATTGAGAAAAGGAATGATTGTTGTTTTTTTGTTTTTATCGGCGATCATCGTCTAAGCGCTCCATTCCTTTTTCTGTCATAGATCCCATCCCCACACACTTACAATACATTCGTTATTTTTTAATTAACAATCAAAATGTTCACTAGAAATAATTTATATGGCAGAATAAAGTTTACAGGGTTAGCTAACAGTGATATAAAAGTAACCATGCAGTTCATTTATCTTTTAAATTTCGCGATATTCTAATCATTTTTATATTTCTCTCGTAAACTGCACAGATATTAAGCAGAATTCTTCAATGGAAGAAAATCATGCGATTAATTATTTGATGGAAAAACGAAAAAGGTTTGAATTTCAAGGTTTCTGTTAATAAAAATCGAGAGAAAAATATTTAAAAAAAAATCTAAAATTCTGCAAAATGTGGCACTACTATTAAATTGGTATCATTAAAAGGACAATTTTTAAAATTTTAAAACCGTGTAAAATTTATTTCTGTTCCTTAATATTTTCGGAAGATATATAAAAACACAAAAATTCAGTTTAATTTTTAATTAATTAAATTTTTAATTAAAAATTCAAAAAACCTTTCGACTATTTGCCTTCGTTTGAATGCATGAGAACACAATAATTGAAAAATGAAACGAGAAGGAAATCTGGCTTGTTGTATCATTAGTGGGAATCTTAATTTTAGATTGAATTTTGGCAGGCAATCTTTAGTCTTTCCTTGCAAGAGAAGTCGGAAACGACATGAGGTAGACCAATGTAAAATAATACGATGTCTCGGCGCCCTGACTGTAGATGAGTGTAAAATGTTGGGTCTGATTAGTCAAAGGAGGCTGGACCAGGTTCATATGACGTAATCGATTCTTTTCATGTGCTGAGGAGTTGAGCACGACATATTGTGGAAGTATATAAGAAATTCGTGGAAAGAGCAGCAGCCATTGACTGAATTCAATGGGAATCCTATAGAAGATGAGATACCCCAGCAGAGAGTAAGGCGTCGAGTAATTCATATTATCGTAAGAATGTCTCTTGAGCTGCTTTTATTGCTTTAGAACGGTTAATCATTTGTCAAGAAATTATTCCTGTTGATTACTTTTCCTGTTGAATCATCTGCGAAAATGGTGAAAGATACAGAGGAAAAGCTAGCAACTGTGATCGAATGGATCTATAAAGAAGGCTTATCATTAAAACAAAATTAAGCCTATCTAAATGTGCCGTTTAAAACCATACATAAAATCATTTTTGGTTTCCGTCCCTATCTCGTTTATCGAGCCTTTATTCTAAATTAATGTAGCTGATTTAGGGGTTTTAAATTAAAAAAATTTACAACAAATATTATTCTGGTTATCTTTTCATGAGTTTTCCTTTCTTTCTTCCTTCTCTGTTTTTTTTTTTTTTTGAAAGAAGTTGAATTTTTTTTATTTTGTCAAAGGCACATTGAAATTAGCAAAGAATAACCTAAGCAAATCACTTCAGTTTCTTTTACATATTTTTAAGATATTTTTTTTCATAAATTGTTGCGTTCTAATTGTGTTTTCAAACCATATTCATGAAATAGTCCAATCCTTTTCTGATAGAAACTCAACTGGAGTGAAAAAAAAATAACCAGCTGTCATTATTGAGCATAAGATAAGCAGTTCGATAACATGCCAGTTTCGTTTATCATAATGGCAGCTCGTCCGTAAGGGTTGCATAATTACCTGAAGTTAATTTTTACAATTGCACTTTCATTTTCCACTCTGAGTGCTCGATGCTGTTTGCTTACCGTTTTACTATTGAGTAAGATAAAGAAAAAATTTTAAAAAAAGCAATAAAAACGTGAAAAATATAGTCCAATAACTCTAATACAAAAGATCTTCAGAAAAATTGGAAAAAAAAAATTCGGAAAAATTGTAACTCAAAGCCCCCTTCCCTTTTTTTACACAGATACTTTACTTATGGGCATATCATTTAAAATTATATATTAAAAATAGACGTTTATATGATGTACACATTCCCTATTGTTTCAAAAGAAATTTATATCTTAGCAATCTGGACATATACTAGTAACCAATAATTTTATACCAAAGAGGGATATTATGGATAACTGTGGATATATTACGGATAAATTTTTATTGTTTTAGGCACTTTAATAGTCCAGCCTAACTTTAAAAATCCCACTCCCCCCCTACTGAAAAGTGACGGTACAAAACGGGAAAAAATGTTTTAAAATGAGGAGTTTCTCTCTTTTTCTAAATTTCTCGAAAATGACGTATTTAGTCCTAAAAATGACTTACAAAAATGTATAAAACATAAAACTCTGCGCAAAATGAATATAATTTCAAGACTTTATATAATTTGCAATAGAAATATGAGCACTAGTTCTAATTAAAACTTTGATAAGTTTTTAATTTTTAAAAAGAAAAATAAACAACTGACTTTCTTCTGAAAGAAGACACATAAATTCATAGAAGTTGTCTAAATAAAGATTTTACGCAAAATAAATAACTCTTGTATATATATGTCAGCGTATCAAAATAAAAGCGTTGATGTGATGTGGAATTTCGAGGACGAAGTAATGTTAATTCCCGCCATATTTAAGTGACCATTATTCAAAATTGTATGGTTCATATTAAAACAGCTTTTAAAGGGTATTTTACGACTGTCAATAAGTGGCATGTTAAGTACAACTGTTAAGTAAATAGCAAGCATACTTGCCAAACTTACTACTCAGTTTTTTAAGGTGTGAATAGATAAAAAAAAAAAGAACTCTTGTGAAAAAAAAAACCAATTTTGAAGAAGACAAAAGTTTGGGTGTTGATGCCATTTTTCTTTTCTTTTCTAGGGCTTATTTATGCGTCAACTTTTTTATAATCATTTTTTTTTCTTTCCTACAATTTTCGTGAAAATCAACTGAAGTTTTATTTTGGAATAATAAAAATTTAACATCATGTTTTTTAATACTTACACTGATAAGGATATAGGGCCCCGCTTTAATAACATTGTAGGCATTTCTACTAAAGCATTTCCAATTACAACCGCCTCGGATGTGCTGAGAAAAAGGCTAGAAACTAAAGACAGATATATGGTGCATGCATGGTACCCATCATTTGGTTACAACCAAATTTAAATACATTTCAAACTGTTCTCGTGTAACATATCCCGTTAGAAAGCATAAAAGTGAGTTATTCTACCCACTTAAAATTTTTGTTTTCTTGCAGAATTCTGCTTATGCGTTTTGATAGCAGTTCTTTGAGTTATTTTTTAATATTCATGCATAAATGCCATTTAGATGTTCAAATATTGATTTAAAGTTAGATAGTTGGATTGAAGGCTCTTTAGAACATACATAAAAGTATTTTTGTCTGTATCTCCGAGTATCCGGTTCGCGACTATCTGGCCTAGTTTTATTTCACCGTTATTGAATGAGGAAGGCAGGGCAGTTGAAGTGGATGTCTGCTACAATCATCCTTAGCGTCGGACATAATACAAATTATAACAGGAATAAAGCAGTGTCCATTGTTTCATCAGTGTGGAACGGACCTCGGTTGTTCCTGATTATAACTGCACCGTACCTATAGTATTCGCAAATTGTTCTTCGGGCTGCTTAATGTTTTTTAAGTGTACTACAGTGAAGATTCCAAAATGGATTATAGCCGAAATAAAGTTGCAGTGACTATGGAGGAAATTTTATGCCCTACACGTCGGATAGACTCTGGTGTAATAACAAAACGTTTAACTTCGGAGTTAGGAGCTGAGAAAAATACAGTGGAGGCTTGGAAAAAAAATCGACCAGAAATTGTAAAGTGGTGCGTTACATACAAAAACTTTGTCTTCTGGTACTGGTGGGCAAAGAAATGAGTTCACGGAACTCGGCAAATCCGACTTTTTTGTTATCCGTTTTGCCTTTCCGCCACATTAGACCAGATACTCTAGAGTGAACTGCATATGCATATAAAAGTAAATAGGTTTGAGCAAAATCTTTATTTAGGC
>JAPMOR010062595.1:1324784-1339909 GCA_026543865.1 Argiope aurantia | reverse complement strand
TTTTTTTTTTCACTTTCCTTTCGAAGTTTAACTTCGTATTCCCAGTTCTTTTTATTTATTTTACTTTTTTATATGTCCCATGGGGCACCTCGTAATTGAGGATGAGAATCTTCCTACTTGGTGGTTGGTTCTCGCCACCCTTGTGGGTACACAAAAAGGTGGGAGCCTGGCTCATCCCATTGATAACGAGACGTACTTCCTTAGCGGAGGGTTTTACCTCAACCACAGTTCCCGCCAGTGTTGCTGTTGCGGCGGTCTGATCATGCAGATTTTTTCGTGTGCCTTCCGGCGGGTCGGAGTAGCCAGTTTGTGGTCGTGGTTACTTTTTTATATCTTGTTGGCTACTTATCTAGTTTTTTCTGCTGTCGTTGCTTGGACAAAATAAAAAATGGTTTATTGAATAATCATTTCCTTTTATTAGAGATCGCTTTTCAAAGAAAAAAAAAGCACATGGATAATTTTCTAAAATGTTATTCAAATGAATATTTTTACAAGCAAATACCAATTATTACTAGTTAATACAAGTAAAACGCATTGGACGTTGCAGATAATATTTTGCACATCTTACTTGATAACCATTTTCGAGCGAATACTATCAAAAAGAGTGTGCGAAAATTCAATTGCATGTGTGTGTGTGGGGGTGGTGGTGGTTATGATAGTTTTATATACTGGTGCTATTTTATCATTCTCCTAATTTTCTGTTGGCAAAAGTACAAGGGATTTATTTCCTAAAATGTTTATTTAATGTTTTTTGAAATGCAACATCCTTTATGCCTAGACTTAGAAATTAACAATCTGAGATTAATAGGTAAATTGATTATTAAAATTTGCAATCTCTTAATATATATTTTTTGCAGTATTATTAATTTTTCGATCTGACCATGTGTTTATCCTGTGCTTATGAGGTTACTCAGTCTGAGTTCCCTTATTTAGACGCATAATTGTTTCATGACCGATAGACAACATCAGGATGACACCGGCGACTCTTTGCTTCCGATTCCTGATGATGGAGACGCTTCACCTGGTGATGAAAACGATGAAGACTCGTTAAAGGAAAAAAGTTTCGTTAAGTGTGATCGAGTGGATCTAAGAATTGCACTTCTTCGCTGTCTGCGTTCTCCCGTTAATCCGTCAGAAATGAAAAGACCGGAATCTGTTCCGGGGGGACCTCACAGCAGCCGAGGGAAAGAGCGGATAATTAATTAATCAATTAATTTCGGTTATTTATGTACCCAAAGAACTGAAGCTCGAGCTTCACTTAATTTCTCTTCTCTTTTCTTTTTTCATTTCATTTTCTTCAGATTGGCAATGGCATTCTTTTTGATTTGTGGAACTAATTGGAAAATAAATAACTGGGGAAAAAAAGAAGTTTTGATTATTCCTTTGGGTAATTCAGGACTGCTCTTCTCCTTTGTTGCCATTTAAAACAAAGCTCACTGTTAAAGGCTGAAAACAATACATTTGTTCCCCCCTCAAAAAAACGATGCCAGAACTCATATATTACTGCAATTTCTGCAGAATTCTGTCTCTTAATGTATGGAACCGTGTGTCAAATAGCACTTTTAAAGTAACTATAAATCTAAAATTTAAATTGTTTTTAGTCATATGTATTTCTCACAAAGTACAAGATTGAATTATAAGATAAATGAGTGGCTAACTCTAATATATAGTGCAACACCCTTTCACAAAAAATTGCGTAACATAATGCCCATTCAAACTTTTTAGGTATTTAAGTAAAATATTATCTAAGCATACCTTTATCATCTTTAAGATGATTAAAATTTTAATAAAAATTAGAAAAATTTCAGTATTTTTCCTCGTCTCACAAATAAATTACTATAAAAATAATACTGTAATTAAATTATGAAAATTCATTATCCTAATTTTTTATCTGAAAGGTTTATCAATTTATAATAATGTCTTATAAATTGATTCCAATTTATTACAAAAATAAATTGCTTATTAACTAATAAATTTTTACTATAATGATGTTTTTAATGAGAAGTGAAAATAAACTCTATAAAAGCTGAAATGGTTTTGGATCCGAGCCTGTTTGACCTGTGCAAGTCTATGACTCAAGGATTCGTGATATTCGGGGCACTGTAAATTCTTTGGATGGCCAAAGTGACTCTCTCGGAACGACTAGGTGCTGTCATAGGTTAGAGCTCGACTTGTGTAGGACTAGGCTGCCTTCCTTCTAAGACTGTCAGAGAAAAATAGAACAGATTTATTTTTCTTTTGCAAAAAAAAAAACAAAAAAAACCTGGGAAATTCTTTGCAGTCAACTATTGCGAATAATTCACTTCTAAAGATATGTCAATCCACTAATTTTGGATCAATGCTATTTTAGCACTGAATCAGACAGTAGAAACATAATCTTTTTCTACCGATTCATGTTTCCCCACATTAATATATATATACATTGGCCTCAGGTGGTTTAAGTGCTTCTACACTGCGTAAAAAAAGTAGAAGGACGCTTGATTTTGTAACAATAACAGAAAAATATTTTATTTTTACCAAAATTTTTTATTAGTAACATTTAACAAATATTTCAAAAATACAATTTTAACATCAGAATTATGATGTTCAAACATAAAATATTAATGGCAATAAAAATAATTTCTCTTTTTTGAAACTTTGCAAAAAATGTAGAAGGACAGCATTATAATGAATGAAAAAATAGTGACTTTAATAAGGAATGGTTTGCCTATTGGCCTTTATAACTTCAAATAATCTATTTGGAAGTGAATTGTATAGAGTTTGAATTTCAGTTTGACAAAAATTGTCCCACGAGTCATTCAATGCTTCTCGAAGCTGAGTTTGCGAATCAAATTGCCTTCCATCAGCATAAACTCGACGAACTATCATTGCCCAGATGTTTTCCACTATATTAAGGTCAGAACCTTTGGCTGGCCATGGTAAAACATCCACATTATTTGTTAGGAACCAATTTTGGACTCCAGTCGCGGGGTGAATGGAAGCTCCGTCTTGCTGAAACTTCCACTCTTCATCCCCCATGTTAGAGGCATAAGGAAGAAGCTCGGAATTCAGCACTTGAATGTAGTCTCTATGTTTTTGCCTACTATTTAAGAAAACCAGACTTGTCCTTCCTCCGTATCCAACAGCCAACCAAACCATTAAACTCCCTCCTCCCATTTGTCGTGTTGAATAGTATTCGCCTTCAGTCCCCAGACAATGTCAGTAGTGCTGGGCGTCTGGACAGTCTAAGTTAAATTTCTTTCCATTCTGTAGTCCAGGACATGTGCTCCTTAGCCCATGCTAAACGGTTATCAATGTGAGCTTGTTTCCACTTAGGATGATATTTCCGTTTTTTGAAAATGAATTTTTTAGATCTTTTAATATAGTTGTAAACTGTTTGTTTCGTCACATGATTAAGTCCTGCTTGATTTCTTGCCTTTGAGACACTTCCTGTGTTCTTCTTCAGCACACGAGCAAGTTTTCTTTCATCACGTGGTGTTAACTTCTTCGGTCTACCAGTCTTCTTTTTATTTCCATTTTTATAAGGATTTCTGATAAAGTTTGAAACTGTATTGGGGCTCACCTGCAACAATCGAGAAATCTCTCTGATACCTTTACCATCATTTTGATATGCGGAAATTTGCCCTTTTTGCAAATCGTTCAAAGGTACTCCTTTAGGCATTTCTGAGAACGGAGAAACAACGTAACTTTTAAACAAATTAGATTTTTTTGACAGAAAAGGATAAACAAAGTACAAAATCACTATTTAAATAAAGAACAACTCACTAAAATTAAATATAGTAGCAAGTGTCCTTCTAATCTTTTTACGCATCGGAAATTATATATACTAATTTTCTTAATAATATTAGTGGTAGATGGTAGATATTAAATTTTTGCCTAAAATGAAATCAAGGGTCATTAAACTAAATCTGCATAAATATCTGGTAATTAGGAGAAAATAAGAGACATTAATTGGCAAAAAGACACTGTCCTTCTACTTTTTTTACGCAGTGTATTACTTTTCCATTACGGGCATATAAAACTACCGTGCATTAAACCGGTTTTTTTTCCTTCTTACGCAATATTTCCGTGACATTTCTTAATTCTTTAAAGCTTGTCTTATTCTCTGTTCTTTTGTGGCATTGCATAATTGTGCAAGATAAACAAGAGTTTTAAAAAATTCCCTTCGTGATCGAAATATCCGTCTGAAGGGGATGCATATAATATCATCGAACTGTTTAATTAAGGTTATCGAAGGTTCTTCCTCGATTGCTTAAATTGGATGGCATATTTTAGAGAATCGTATATGTATTTTACATTTATTTTTTCCTGTGACCAACTGGATACTAAGGGTGCTAAGGGATTGTGTGTGCTTGTGTCTGATCTACATACCAGAATTTTAGGTAACCGCACTGTTGAGTTATTGCATACACATTTACATAAGTGACCAATAGACGTCCAACCCTTTGACAATTCCCATGCGATGTTCGGTATACTTCTGAAGTGCAACTAATATAACCGTAAGCCATATCTCATCTGTATCACTCGTCCCTTTTTCAACTACTGCATTCATAAACAGACAGACATAATTCTAAAAATTATTTTTTCCGACTCAAAAAGATGTAAAACAAAGATTAAAATATTTAGATTGAATGTTTTAATAATTATAATACAATGCTTTCTCATTAGGTTATACTTTGAAAAGCAAACATCGAATTAAAAATAATCGAACTGAATCAGTTAATTCAATCCTTTTTCTTTTAATGCAATTCTGCCATTAACTAATTTCTGTGAAATCTTATACAAAACAGCCGAAACGTTCACTCCTAAATATTTGAAACACACTCACTGCATGCTCCGGACCCACTCATGAAGCGATCGGAATCTTATTTAGTGCGCGCCCCCCGCCAAGGTGTCAGAAGACGTCATAATGGACAGTGAGCAGAGTTAACAATACCGTGGCAGAAGAGAGTCGGCGTGTCAGTGGGTGGGAAAATCGGGAGAAAAATCTCGTTGAAACAAAAGTAGGCGGGGAGGGGAAAAAAGTTCGCGTCAAGAGATGATGAAGACGGCATAAAGCAGCTTAAGTACATCTCTGCCCAAGCAAAAAAAGACCAAGTTTTACCTCTCACAGCTTTTTTTCTCTTCACTTTATTTATCCTTTTCCAATTTTTTTCTCCACTTCTCTATTATTACTGTTATCTTCGTCCAAGGGGCGCGATCCATTGTTTCCTCAGGATTTGCTGTTTCTCCCCCCACCCTTTTTGTCTATTTTGATTTCGGATTTTCGACGGAATGAAACAGATTTTCGTCAGAAGATGACGATTTATTTCGTATAAATTGGAAAGAAAAAAAATTGTCAGAGAGATAGAGAGTGAGATTTTACTTAAAAAAAAAGTTGATTCAATACTGACAGAGAAGTCCCCCCCCCCATCTGAAATCTCTCCTACTGTTTCGTTTAAAATTTCGTATGTTTATTCTTATGGGAAATTAAACACAAACTTTTATTCAATACAATTTACTTTGTTAAAAATGCGTGCAATGGAGGGATTTTTTTGTTAGATTTTATTACGTAATATCTGTCTATACAGGGATTTCCAGAAAATTTTGCGATATATCAGTTTTTTTTTTGAAATCGTGGAATAAATTTAAGTTTCTAAAAGCAAAAAAAAAAAATTCCTAGAAGCATTTTGCAGAAAGCAAGACCGGAACATAACTATCATTTAGTTGCGCAGTCTCTTTTTGAATAATGCGTCATTCTGCTTGGAAGAATGTGCATACAAAAATAATAGTTTTTGCGAAGGAATATATTTATCTTGTAATAAATGCGCCATCATGTTTTATTTTACTAAAAATGTTAATCATTAAAAATCAGTACTTCTACGCCAAGAAATGTATTACTTCACTTATTTTGATGAAATATTTCCCCCTTGGTTAGAATTTAAGATAGCTATGATTCATCTTATTTGAAATTATTTGTAGGTTATTTTTATCTTTCGAATATTTTCTGAGAAACAAGATGAAAAATTTTACCTTATACTTAAAAGAACTGAACTTTATTAAATTTGCTTCATAAAGTGACAGTTACAGATAATTCAGAATGCATTTTATGTGAAATTAGCTGATAAATGTACACAAGGGTGAAAATAATTTTTCACTTAACCCTTTCATTATTTATTACAAAATGGGATATAAAAACAGACATTTCAACAAAATATTTCTATCTCCATCGTCCATTAAAAGAAAATAATGAAGATTTAGATTAACTGTAAGATCAAAAGTCTTCAAGATGATTTTCAAATTAAAGAAGCGTGTTTGGATATCAATAAGGTAAAATAAATCTTAGTGAAATACCTTTCTTTTCCGAATTTTTGTTATTTTAAATTCACTTTTTTGAATAAATTTTGAACGCTTCCTTTCTATTTGTTTTTGCTACTGGGCATGCGCAATGGGAATAAAGTGTTTCATTAATAAATGAGTTAATTATCGATATTTTTTTTTATATTGAAACACTCACCAATCTCCTTCATTTCTCATTCTCCATTGAATTTGTGAATAAAATTTGAAGAAAAACTATTTCCTTGTTTTGGTTACTACATGAGCAGGGAATGTATTTCTTGTTTATTTTTATAGATTTTATAGATTAAATGCCACTGATTGGACTTTAGCTAGGATTTCTTTAAACATAGATGGCAATTCCGAATGAGGATGCGAGGGCATAATAATAGAATAAGAACATTTTCTTCCTTTAAATTCTGAACTGATTAGCAAAATTTAAACATCTTAATGCTAGTATAATAAATATTTTTTAAAAAAATCTTTATTTCAAGAGTTTTATTAAAATCTCTTTAATAACTTTTTGGTGACTGAATCCTCATTTATTGCTAAATAACGTTTCATTGTCTTACATAGATAAATTCTTTATAAAAATATTTTCTACTGTAACAGTTTTTCATGATGGGAAAATGTCTGCATACTTTCAGATCTCGGTTCAAAGAAACTTCGTTTAAAAATTTAATTATAAAGCTTTATCCATGTTGTATTCTGAATTTGATAACTAGAATAATTATGATTGGATTTGTACTGGCTTGATATTGGTTACAGGAGAGGTTAAAAAATCGTGGAATTCATAGATGGGTCATCCAAGTTAAAGGCCGTGGAAATGGAAGGAATTGTAAATTTCATTTTGTAATAAAATTTTTTTGACTGCAGATTATTTGAAACAATATTTGTTAAGCAAATTATCTCCTCCTCATAATGAACAATGTTTGCACTGACATGTTTTGATAGCTTGGCTACTTAGAAGTTATAATGTTAAAATTTACTTTCAGCCTCTTCACTTCGATTGTTCTTCAACCTGAACTTTTGATACTTTTTCGGAAATTATGTCAGCGGTTCTACTTTTTTCATCACAGCTTCAATCTATATTAAATTAGAAAAGAAAGAAGCAGAGAGAGCTACATTTTCGTTTCCTTATATTTCTGGATAAATGGAATATATCTTTGCTTTCTGGATAGTTAACAAGATATTTTCTCCACTTTTTGGAGTGTTTTAAAATATTTCAGGTGGAAATAGAATTGATGACATTTTTTTCTCCTGAAGAGGGGCTTCGAGGGGATAAAAAAGGTTAATTAGCTCTGAGCCAATTCCTCTATTTTTATTGTTTTATAACCAAATGAAAATGATCAGAAATAGCAAACAACAACAATTACTGTAGGTTTATAGACGATGGAGACGAGATGTGACATAGAATATTATTCAACAATATTTAAAACTACAGCATCACAAGAACTTGTGAGGTGTAAATACCTAAATTGGATCAACCTACTACTTTTTCTCAAACTGACATATCTATATTCATATGATAAACTTGTTTCCTTTCAAAACCATGCTGAATCAAACGAGTGCATTGTACTAGACAGAAACACTTGTCAAATGGAGCAGTTTTAATGTTTGTCAAAAGTTATATTTAACTCCTTTTAGCGAAAATTGTGAGCAGGTGCACTGTGTTTCTCAGTATCGCCGCATATATATATATATATATAGACAGATTTACCTGATATAAATTGAATCTTCGGTTAAATCCAGATTCGAACAGAGAATCTTCCGATCGTTCAAGCTGAAACTTTGCCATGATACCTTTAAATTTCTCTTATTACGAATGAATAAGTAAAAGAGAAGAAATGTACTTAATTTCATTTTTACTTGTTACTTATTATTATTCGATAACACAAAATTATCAAATTTTTTTCCTGTGCACTTTTTAAAGGATTTTTTAATGGAAATTAATTACAAGAATTCTTCGATGATCGATTGTACTTTTATTTACCTGAGATCTTTGGTGGCGTCTCCTCTTACGAGAGGGGTTTCCAGCGATCCATCCAATCGTAAACCCCCAGAGTCTGGAATTTGAAGAAATATCTCGAGTTAGGTCTTAAAGATAAAAATTGAAATAATAAAAATAATTCTTGGGCAATTAAATTGCAATAAATAGTATAATTTATTTCACGTGGTCTATCCAGATTAACCATGAGTCATAAGGTGGATTAAGGACTTTCTGTTGGCCAAAGCGGTCTTGTAAAAACTAGACATCGGTCTTCTAGAAATATGAATTCAGCTTCAGTATATGGGAAAAGAGGTCGCTTCTTGGAGGATTTTCAGGAGGAAATGTTTTATCTTAAAAGTAAACCAGGAAGACAAAATTCAGCCTGTAATATGTTACTGAAATACGTATTGACTACTTGTTACGATTAGCACTTGTTAATACCCGGCACACTCGATGTGTTAGAGAAATGTCAGAGAACCAATTAGAGGCTTGTAATATATTGATAGCAGTAGAGTAGCGCATACACATCGGGTCTCCTACGATTTTCAACCGACTTCTATGGAAAAGCCTTGAAAGAATTTGTCCTATACCTTAGCACGGCTGTAAGTAAATGTGCCCTAACCAAATGGTATCAATATGTTTCAAATCTGTTAATCGCTTTTTGGTCATTTTGTCAGTACTGGTCGCCAGACACAAATGACTCAAGGACACCGAGTTTTAGACAGCTTAAAGACATAACTCTGTATTTCCGATTAAAGTTTCTTATCCTTTCGATGCCTTAACCACTGATGAAATTATGATAAATAATATCCGAGGCAAGCAAATCCAATTAATTTAATTCATCTATGATAAACATCCGTTTAAAAGAACAATTTCTGCTTTTCCGTAAGGAACTGATACCTTTAAGTCACTGCAAATATTAATTTTATAAAAAGACAAATTAAACAATCTTAATTACTTTACTATCTTCCGATCATAAAATTAACAATGAGAGTTTCAGCCGATTTCTGAGAAATCATTTTTAAACCTTGAATAGAAGTATTTCGTAAAATTTTTAGCACTAAATTGCTCTATAATGGCAAATATATGAGGTTCTGCCCTACGAGGTGTCTAATGAAGTTCTTTAAAAAATCTTGGTATTACGATTTCTAAACAAAAGATATAAGCACATTTAAAATTATATCTGATGAACAATATTTTCGTAAGCAAAAATATTCAGAAATAGCTAAAAAAGTTTAATCTTTAACCTTGAAGGGTATGTGTAATAAAAACATACGCCACAAGAATATGTGTTCAGTCGAACGATTTTTTTTTTTTTTACTTTCTGTTTAGTTACTTTGATGACTGTAAGAAATTTTTCACCTTTACTCTGTCATAAAACATTAATCATTGACTCTTTATTGTAATGCCTGAATTTCTTCTTTTTGGCTTTTCGTAATTTGTCGCTTTTTCTTTTCAGTTATAGAATCAGAGAAGTAGGTCTGAGCTTGCAGGTGCATTCATCTGCTCCCCAGTACCACAAATAATATATGCTTTTTTATATTAATCATATTTATTATAATTGCATTTTAAAAGATCATCCCATTTGTTAATATTGGAAAAATTCTGCTGTTGGATTACTAAGCTCACTTAATTTATCCCGAATCTGCACCTGATCTAATAGGGAACACATCTGAATTGCAAACATCAATAAAAAATGATCTGTTTAATAAGATCTGCATGAGCAACGGAAAGTTTCAAGGCATTCATTCCCCAGTTCTAATGAATGACGAAACACGAATTGCGTCATTCATCGGTAATGTGTACCCTCACAGATTTAGTACATTTAAAGTGGAAAACGCAGGCATATTTCGAATGCTACGCACATTTAAAGATTAATTAATAACTTTATACATTTTGTTTTAAGCACGCTTACAATTAGTATATATATACACTTATAATGCCACGAGTTTTTAGTTAAATTAGATATTGAATTATATGCTTTGCACAATTTTCTTCGTCAGTTCCTATTTCCAGTTCTCATTAAAATTTACTAATTTCGAATTATTGATAAAGATTGTGTAATTTGATGACGATGAAACAATGGGAAAGATTCGAAAAAATATGAATGATTATAAAAGTAATAAAAATAATTTGCTAAAGATAATAGAAGTATTAATAATGAAATAATATGATTGATAATATGAACTTCAACCGCGAAGTGAATATAAACAATCTATTTCAACTCAACTTAGATCAGTACTGTGAAAAATGCTGCAATTACAGTAAAACATTATTTCGGAAAGATCCAGCAGCTAAGAATTTAGTATCTGCAGTGTGTGATCTCATTGTCATTTACACTCATGTCCATAAATTAAGGAAAATGCAAGTTCAGAAAAGAAAGAATTAGAAGCGAAACAAATGTGACTTATTTGTAAAGCCTATTTATTAAACGAAAGGTAAAGAGCAAAAAAGAGCTATATTTTTGATATCATTAATAAAAATTGCAATTTTTTTGCTCCCTAAAGCAAATTACAAATTACAAAAAAAAAAAAAAAAACTATTTACAAAAACTAATATTACATGGTTGGTATGATGGTTAATACATAGTATGTCTCCCAGACGATGCAATACAGTCCGTACAATGCCTAGGCATGCTGAGTATACATTATTGATTTGATCTTGAGGAATATTACACCACTCTTCAAGCAATGCTCTCCGAAGTTCCGGTAGACATGTAGGAGGTGGTTGACGGGCTGCAACTCGTCGGCCAAGCATGTCCCACACATAATCTACTGGATTATTGCACTGAAAGGCTTATAAAGCGCTTGCGAACAACTTTACTTCTTATATACATCACTCTCTTACACTCTCGTCACTGCGACGTACTATCAGTGTCATCTGGTGGCTTCCTGCCATTTGCATATGATTTTTGAAGATGTCTGTAGTAATTTGACGAGTGATATGCGTATTTTAGAGTTCTATTTCCGAGTGACTCTGAATTATCCTTAATTTATGGACATGAGTGCATATTAGCATTCAAGTAACCAGACGTGATGGATTAATCAAAATTTTTTGATTATTGAACCTTCTGTTCGTGATGGGTAGAAATCCATTCTCTTCCTTTTTAATCGTGTTTTTTATTTCTAAACACAAAATAGCACAAAATGATGATTCAGTTAATGTAAATTATTGTTCAAAAACCTGTTGCCATTTACCAGATACTACCATGTGATTGGCCGAAACTACCATTTCGTGAGGATCCACTTGCAGCAGAACATTGCCGGTTGTTCCCCGGACCAGAAAGTAGTTTCCTACTGCCTGAAGCCCGGCTTCTCCTGCAAAACAAAAATAAAAATATTTGTATCATTTGCTGATTATTTACTTTGCTTTTTAAGCTCCATCCTGCCTTATTATATGATGCTTTACTTTAAGACAAAATTAAGGTTTCTTATAAATAAAAGCGAAATTAATTTGATTGCACAATTCAGAATTCTAACACTCAAAATTTATATTAGGAAATCTATTATTAAATAACATCACAATAAGAGTCGAATTTTCCAAGAAATAACTGCTCAAACAAATGTTTTATGATGTGAGTTTGTAGAACGGTTCTAATTTTTGATAATATCATTTTCAATAATCTAAGATGCGTTAAATTCTTATTTAACATCGCATGTTTGTAAGGTTGGAATTTTGTGTCTGACTTTTCAATGACTCCCTTTATTTACTAGCATATGTGCATAACTACTGATTCGCATGACTAATAGTTAATAATTTTGGGTTCAATAACTTAATAATCTTGGAACTTTTAATCATCAATTAATAAGTGTGCAAGTAGAGACTCGGCTGTGAAGTGGATCGCATTGGGAAAAATACTTTATGTACCAATTCGCCTGCCATTTTAGATTTATGAACCTTAGTCATTGATATTTTCTTGACATAAGTCATTTGCAAGTTATCATTCCGTGTGTGCCAATTTCATAAGCAACATTTACACCATTGCATTCTGTTCTGTTTTATTATGGAAAAAATACTGCTCAAGCTAAGGAATAGAATCATTAGACTTTGGATGAAAATTCTGTGAGTTTTTCCAACAGCAAAACATGTTATTTGTAAGATTTCGTGATGAAAATTTTAGATTTGTGGCCCCAGGTGAATATCAATTGCATAAACAAATATTCATATCAAGAAAGCATTACTTTGTGTCTGATGGAATTGGAAAACAGTCATTTACAATGAGCTGCTGGAACTTGGTAAATTTGTGAAAGTTAAACATTATCAGATCAAAGTGATCACTGGAACGTTCTGGAGGAAACTTTAAGGTCATTTACGGCTAAGGAAGGCGGAAAGTTATATTGTTTCAAGACAACGTTCGCCCACATAAGAGAAATCAGAAATTCATCTTCTCTTTAAAATGGGAAGTTGTCCAGCAGGCCGCATATTCTTCATAATTAGCTCCTTTTGGTTACCACATATTCAGATCGATGTCGTCATTTTTGGAAGGCCTACAGTTCACGAAATTTGTAGATGCATGAAGATGGCTTGATTACTATCTTGCTTCGAAAGCACCAAATTTCTGTAGTGAAGGCATTCATCATAAATCTGCTAAATGGAAAAAGTCCTTAATGGCGAATATTTCAGTTATTAATCATAACAACAAGTATTTTTTTTTAATAAAGTAGTATGTGAAAAAATTCCGAGTTTATACTTGCACACGTAATTATACATTAATTTAAAAGGAAATTGACTCCACGAAGGTAGCATCATCCATTTGAGAGATTTTCCTTTTTAATTTTCAGAAAATTTGTAATTAAAAATCTTGAAATATATTAAAAATTAAAAAGTTGAAATGGATAATTTTTTTAAAAAATTATTATATTAATATAGTAAAAAGTAGAAAATATTTTTGCATCGAACATCGAGTCCATCATTTTGATAAACAGTTAATTCTCCTAATATTTTGATGTAAGAATGTCTATTACCACCTATGTCATGTCTTTTGGCGTGTGTATTTTTAAATTGTGGATTGACAATGCATTTTTTTTATTTTAATGCATAATTATAATTTGAGGATTCCTGGACAAAATGTAGTTGTGGAAGCGTAAACTTCATATTTTATATGCATTTTTTATGCAGAGATTACTGAGTTGAATTTTGTTAATATCTTCTTCCAGCATTACTTTTTTATTTTGTATTTGCTCTTATATTTCAGCTGAAATGGGATTTCCCCGTTTTCGGAATCGCATTCTTTATTTTTGAGATCGATTCATTTTTTTTTATGTAATAATTCTTCAATATTTTTAACATCTCAACCACTTTTCATTTAAATTTATTTCTTTCATTGATCATTTTAGCATACTTATTTTACTTTGCCGTATTAATGTTTCCATATTTTATGAAATTCTTTTTTTTTAGTTCCAAGTCTATGTCATGTCCGATTTCTTTCTGTTATTTGATCACTGTTTGTTCCAAACCCATTTTAATAATTACTTTTTGATTTCATTGTTTCCTGAACACTGCGAATAGAGAAGATCCTGCTACAAAAAAATAAAGCTTTTCATCTTATAATCTATTTATATCTACAATGTACTACAAATAATATTTTTTTATTAATAAGTTTTTAGTAACTCTCTTTCTGTTTGTGTGTTCAGCGAAAATTTTGGAATCGATTTTAAAACTCTCTGATACGAAATAGAAATTTCATACATACTTCAGAATAGATAGAATAGAACTGGATGAAAATGAAATATTATTTCACTTTCTTGCCTATTTGTTTGTTTGTATGTTGCGTACAGATTTTGTAAGCGATTATAATGTGAAGCGTAATTACAATCTAGCATGCAATTAGACCATATATTTGGACAAAAAAAGGATCTTGCACCAATAAACCTAACAAAGACGATAACAACAATCGATTAAAAATGTTCATTAACGACAGAGGGTGCCAAGTCAAGGCATTAGTTCATCGGGAAGTTAATTTATAACTGATTGTTATTTCTCACACACAAGATCTAAAAATAAAAAAAATAATTATTATTATTTCAATATTTTTTAATATACGTTTTAGATGGATTACACACTTTTAAGTAATTTTTCCTAGTCCCATACAGATTGTCCTGAAAATTTGTGATTGTAAATTTTTAAAATTCATTCTGAAATGGATATAATCCGTTTTCTTCCCTGTATTACAGAAATCAAGAATGCACTAATTGTCTATTATACAAGAAAGTCGAGTTATTCTAAGTTCTTAAATTATCAAAATTGCTTTTAAATGACCGCCTGCATCAATAAAGGTGGGTCTTCTAACAGACTAAGTCTCACTTTTCTTTCACCGCCATCTATAAGATTTCTCTTCGCATACGCAGCCATCCAAGAGAGGATTCCGCCACGTTAGGACCACACTCCCACTTTCATTTAAGTGCTCTTGCATTTCATTAAAACATTTTCGGTCATAATCAAATTTTTATTCGATTTCAGTCAGTGTCCATTCAGTTCTGTGCGCTATTTTGGAGCAGTGGAGACGTGACACGGGAGGTTCTTTAAGAATTTGAATCGGAGTATATTTTTGCTTGAAAAGGCCATAAGATTAATACTCGAAACAGCGATTGACCTCCTAAACGAATAATATTCTGTTTTAAAATCAAATGTAATTAACTCATTAAGCTTCACCGGTGACTGGTCTGACACTTTACCTTTGGAGTTCGGTAGTCATCAGTCAGAAAAAAGATCGCTTCTTGTTCTGTCACCGAAGACTGACAATATATGTTCGTTCAGTCCGTATCTATCTCTATAGATTGGCTATATACAATTAATTTTTTCAAAATTTTTCTATGAATAA
>JAPMOR010062595.1:1311034-1323534 GCA_026543865.1 Argiope aurantia | reverse complement strand
CACGAAGATCAGTGAAACAATAAAGAATTTAAAAAAAGCTTTTAAAAATACATTTTAATTAATGAGCTAAAAATAGAAATTGGTTTTCCAAACAAAATCATGAAAATGTGAGCTGTTAATATATATATAAATTAACAAACTAGATTTTTTTAGCTTTGATAATATATTTGAAATTTTAACGAATATTTAGAAATTCCTTCTTTTCTTTAAGAAATATTACTGTCTATAGCAAAGAAATGAGGAAGTTGCAAAAAATAAAGAAGAACGGACCAGAACTCCAGTTAGAGAAATGTACGCTATACCAAAATAAAAACAGAGAAAAAAGTTTCATGGCAAAATTTGCGTAAATATTGTGATTAAAATCATGAATTTAACTGGATTTGAGAAAGGGTTCGACCTAAAATTAAAAATTGCAATATCCGGTATTATCATACAGATTTCTCGAACTAAGGAACGGTGACGTAAAATTTAAGGAACGAAGAAAATGAACAAAAATAACAATTAAAAAAAATCTGAAAACTTTGCTGGGAAATAGAAGCACACAAATTCACGGCATTCATGCGGCAATTAAAATACCTAATTAAAACCTAGAGGTCATACAGTTGTCAAAGAGGATTCACGAGTTGAATGTTGTATCTTGATAAACATTGTGCAGACATGAAAATATCGAAAATAAATACGCATTGTTTAATTGATGCTTGGAAGATCCTCAGAAATAAAATACTACAAAGTGAAAGCAAAGTTAACTGGTAAAGATGGCGAAAATAATCTTGATTGCATTTAAACTGGACATTTGCTGTCAAGTGCGAAAAATTTCGCATGAAATCAAAAATGAGTTCAAAAAGGAAAGTAATTAAAGATCAGGAATTTAATAGCTTCATGACAATTCATAATAGAAAGATTATTCAATTCAAAAGAATAATTGCCTCCTCACGACGAACAATTTTTATTAAAATTTTGGTTTAATCTGCCCATCCGCTTAGAAATTTAGAATCGAGAACACTACTCGTAGGTAAAAAAGAATACAATCGATGTTTTAGTTTGTTCTTTTGTTACCTCAACGTGGGTCCGTAGCCTCGTGATGGACTGCAGCTACGAGACTGGACTGAATTTCAAAGACGATGCGCCGTGGCTAAGAATAGCATATCGTGAAGGTTAATATAAATACAAAAGAAAATCCAAGTTTTGGCTATTTTTGATTTGGCTGAGTTTTGGCAGAGGATTTTTTTTATTGACTACTAGATTTTTGAAAAAAAAAATTACTTTCTAAAAATTTATTATTATGAATAATAAAAAGAATTAATTTTTTCTCACTTTCATAACAGAATTCGCTTCTCATAAGGAATTAAAATGGAGCCCTATTAATTAAATAACTCACGTTAAAATTCTAAAAATAGCAAAACTTTGCATTGCGCTCTCATTTCTTCAGCATTTCTTAACCCGGATACATCAGGAAACAAGTAAAAAAAATAGATTACAAGATATTACATAGTTAAAATAAAGAGTTAAATAAAGCATGCAAAATTATTAATCAGAGTCGGAATAAGAGAATAAGCAGCAGGTTAATACAAAAATAAAAATGGCTGTCATTTAAATGAATGATAAGTAACAGTTATTTTGATTTCAATTATTCTATTGTCCCATAATTCAACAGGAAAGCCTTTTGTTTGGTTATGACGAGATCTTGACATTCTGATGGAATGGTTGGATTGGGATGATTGGAAATTGCTCAATGAATAGAGAAACCTCGAGGATAAAGCAAAAATCATTGTGAACTCAGTGTATAAAACTATTTGCTTAGATTTCTGTAACGTTTAGCTATTTGCTTTGATATCCGTGACTCTATATCTATATTAACGAGAAGCGTGTTTTGAATGTATTTTAAATGCTCGACAGAATCTCGCACATTTTCAATTGAATGAAAATGTTGATTTGAATTTTTGTATTTAATTTGCATGTATGTAAAATTTAGTTTCTGTGTCAAACTAGAAGGAAATTCAATAGCATGAATTTTGTACAATTATTTGTAAAAAATTTCACAAGATCTGAAGATAAAATTGCCGTAGATCTGAAGATTAAATTTCGATTAAGAATAAGCAAAAGATAAATGTTATTGCTTATTCTTGATCGAATCGTGTATCAAAGTTTATTATTTTTTCCTATAAAAGAAATCTATGTGTAGAGAAATAGATTATTGATAACCCAAAAAACTAAAGTTCAAAAATCCTTTACTCATCATTGATATACCATAGTTGTGATAGGTCTGATCAAAGACTAACTGTAAAGATTTCAAATTCCGCCGAAGTGCCTCCTACGTCGACTCTCTTTCACCCTTCTTTCATACCTTGTTACTTCCCTACAAAAGGTCTCAACTAGAGTTGTGGAAAGCAAAGAAACAGGAAAGATCTTTGAAAAGGATTCCGTTACATGGGGAAAAATGGAAAATGAAAATCGTCTCATGGAATCGAAATTGTTTACCCAGAAATTCTCAACCAAACCCTTTAAATCATAAAAAAAAATCCCGCCACCTTCGGATGTATTTTTAATTGGTAATATGAGCCAGGTCTGTAAAAGATTTCTAAAAACATTTTTTTTTTACTTCCACTGCAGCAACAAATAAGGTTTAAACATTGAAAATTCAATCGAAGAGAGGAAATCATGAAAGCCTTGAAATAATATGACAGTCAAAATGTCAAGAATGCCTTTAAAAAATATATTTTTTGTAAAATGTGAAGACACTAAATTTTATGCTTATTTCTGAAACTTAATAATTTTTAATTTTTTTATGAGAAGTTTCTTAATTGACTCAGTAGTTTGAAGAAAGAAATGAATATCTGTATAAACGGTTTTCTCCAGTAAATAAATGAAAATTCATTTTTTCTTATCTATTTTTAATCTAATTTTTTGAGAACTAAGAATAATCGTCTGCTGTTACAAGATGGTAGCTGGGGAAAAGTTTTAATTTTTTCCGCCTATTTTCTTTTTCAAATTTTGGATTCATTTATATTCAAAAGCTTTAAATCTTCTAAAATTAAAGTACTGAGGAAATTGGATTGTGTAAAATTGTCTTTCAATTAAGGATTGATTCTAATAATCAGAAGCGCTATATTTCATATGAGTGAGACACCCATTCCATTGAGTCTCACTCATTCAATTACATTGAGACTCCAATGGAGTCTCACTCATTCAATTCCAATGAGACTCCAATTCTATTGAGTTCGCTTAATGATGGCTGTAGGGGGTGGATGAAATCACAATAATTTTATTATAATTTCTTTGTAACTCTACTGGACTTAGCTAAAAGGTGGCTGGACTGTTCTTTCGAGGCACAGGGACGTGAGATTGGTATTACCTGGACACACAATAACGAATCTGCATTGAGTGCAAAATCGGACATTGACTGGAGGAGTCCGCTATCAAGACTCAAAAACTTTGCATCGAATGTAAGTTTGGAGAAAGACTTGATGATTAAAATGATATTAAGTAACAAGGTTCTTTCTTAAGAGGCGGCGTATAGGTAGAATAGGATGCATTGCTCTCTATTGATTGTTTAATCTTTATATAGTACGAACACATCGAATAATCAACCTTAATTTATCGTTAATAGTTTCCTTAGACTAATCAAAATGTCTTTTAAAGGTATGAAAAATTATAAGAAAAACTAGTAAAGCGGTTAAAGCTCAAAATCGATAAAATGAAATGATATATCCTAAAATAAAAAGTAATCTATATACTAAAACATGGTTTGTATAAATTGTCAAGTAGATACTATGGTACAGAACTCAAAGACACGCACACAAGAGGTAGAGCTAAACCAATTTATTAACTGAACTCAGAACTAAGAACACAGTAACTGACAAATCTTCTGCTATTATACAAGCAGAGAAAGTTCCAGAATACTCTTCTGGAGACAGTAAGAAAAGTTCAGAACACTTGTCTGGTAAACGAAAGAAATGTCCAGTATCTCCTGGAGCATGAAATAAAGGAAAACATAAAATGAAGGAATCAAGTATTTACATATACTATTTATCGCATTGTCTCTAGAGGGATTCGAACCCAGGTCTCTTGATCATGAGACCAGTGCCATGACCATTCGACCATGGAGATTCGACTGCTTTTCTTCAATGTGGCAATATAACCAGGTAGTTTCTCTATAACATCAGCTGTCATTTGTATTCTAATAAATTGAGTTTAAACATTTTTTTTTAATTTTTTTATTTTTTGAGAAGGTACTTAGACCTCCTTTTACGAAAGTTAGCATTTCTAGGAAGAAAGCAAATATTGTTTTTTAACCTTTTTCGAATTGTCATCATCGATTTTCCATATAATGGCGTAATGCAAACCTGAAGAAAAAACATTTGCTTCCTTTTTTGCTTTAGTAATTCTTTGGACCTCTTGAAAAAATGAAAACAACTCTAGTCAATAATTTTACTGGTGGTATCAAAAAACACAAAGGCTTTTCCTGAAGTAGTTGCATTTATTTTTTGAAAAGCGTGGATGAGATGTGCGTATATTTCACAATTCATTTGGAAAGTAACTATACTCTCTAAGATTCGA
This sequence comes from Argiope aurantia, assembly GCA_026543865.1. Classification (NCBI taxonomy): domain Eukaryota; kingdom Metazoa; phylum Arthropoda; class Arachnida; order Araneae; family Araneidae; genus Argiope; species Argiope aurantia. The sequence goes on along the minus strand of JAPMOR010062595.1, from coordinate 1,318,977 downwards.
TGTAGTTCAGAACCCAAACAGTTGAGCAGTTAACGATATCTGCAGTAAAATTTCTAAAATTTTTCTTCGGAGAACTATGTAAAAAAAAAAAAAAAAAAAAAAAATGCGAATTTCCAATTGGAACTGCCTTGTTAGCAACAAAATGCAACTTCTGAGGAAAAGAAACAAGTTTTGGTTTCCTAATAGAAACAACATTCCAACGAATTTATCGGATTTCTGAGATAAGGAGGACTACTATGGATTTTCTAGATATAAGCTGAATCGGCTGCAAAACCGCCAGAGATTATTTGACCTCTAGTTATTGCAATCGTCTATTTTCTGTTCATGTAAAAAGCTAAAAAATTACAAATAGTAATCAAGATGTAAAGGAAATACAAAGAACAATTCAATTTCAATTAAAATAAAAAATATATGTTTTGAAAATTACTGTTATAAAAATTTATTTGGTGGATTTATCAATTATGTTTTTAAATTTATATTTTGAGCATAATCATGAATGGGGAGATTTTTTCTAGCCGAGGTGTACTGAAAATATTTCGAGCATAAAAGTAACTTGTTAAAGTTTATGTCATTTTTTTATAAACTTTTAATTAGCCAGTTAACTGTTTTTGACGCCACGGAAAGTGCACAACATTTTGCGTCGTGACTAGTTTATTCGTGAGGAGTAATAAGTAGTAACAATTTGAAGCTTGAATTACAATTTTAGTAAAATCCCAAACATACTCGTGAATTTCAAGATGTTTAAAATATTTTTAGGGCAAATCGAAAACAAAGGAACAAATAAAATTAATGATAATTATTAGCAAGTACACTCCGCATATAATATGAATTGCTTTTCTTAAATGCATTGCAGTGTTGCAGTAGTCATCCCAGAAGAAGTCAGGCAACCCTCATTTTTTTTTATTCATAGGCAAAGAATGTATATTAGTAAATAAATAAATGTAATTATTGAAATAAAAAAAAGCGAAAGTCATTATAACATAATTTATACAACCTCTGAGTTTGACGAGTATACTCGTCATCGCTCAATTATTGCCATACAATTTAGATGTCTGAAGAGATCTAAGCAGTTAAATGGTTAATTTTATAATTTTAATGATTATAAAAATCAAATTTTTGAATCTATTTTTCCTGGTGAAGTGATGTATAAGAGTTTCGAAATGACTTTTTGCTAAACATAGGAAATTTGTTCCCTTGTAAATTCTATATGAAAATATTTTATGCCTTCTGATTTCAGTTCATTTGTCGATTTATCAATTAATTTAATTAGATTTTAATTTTATATATTTGGTACCAACTGCCAAAGAATTCGAGATATATATTTCGCAATATTAGAATATTTATTATAATAAATAATAAGTTAAGAAAAAGAGGTTTATTTTTATAAAGATATTTTAATAAGATAACAAAAAAGTGTTTTAAAAACTCATTTTTTTTTTGTAAAACATATTTGCACTATCGGTTTTTAATTATTTTTTCATTATTTTATTCCATCGAAACTTTATTCACTTAAAAATTTAAAAAGATGATAGAAAAATTCATCAAGTATGAATGATTAAAAACATGCTTCTGACAAAATGATTATTCAATCTTCTGTTATCTTTGAACTCTTCGTTCTACGAGTATGGATATAAGTTTTGGATCTACTGTCAATGAGTTTATTCTTACATGGAAACATTCCCTTGTTATCCCTATTCGCAAGGTATTACTATTGCAAAAAAATATTGCCTTTCAGAATGAGATCGATAAAAGTGTCAATTAGCTTTAGCAACAGAAATTTATTTTCATTTCTGACGGCTTTTTCAATATTGGTTAAATCTCTCTCAGAATGAATTCTAGTTATTCAATTTGACACGTGACGATATTCAATAATGTTCAAAATTCTTACAGGAATTGCCCATATTTGTTTCCCGCTGAGAGTGTCCAGAAATTCGGCATCGCTGTCCACCCGAAGTCCTTTTTCGGATATTCGCATCTTTCCGGGACCTTCCTGGAACGAAATAAGAACGACATCAAGGAAAAACATTGGCAAATCATATTTCTAGTTTGTATGAAAGGATTAGGAATCTATGGAAATAAATCATTTAAAGCGGGCAATCTTAAGTAAATATGTAAATTAAAAAAATAAAATGTTTGAACATTTATGCCATTTCATTTCGCAAGTTTATTTTCCTGCAGCAACGGATAACATATTCTGCTTACGTGTGGTTTACTAAAATTATGCTTTCATGAAAATAATAATTCGAATTCTTTTAATTTGTAAAAAGGATTTAAGTAAAAAAAAATCTATTTGAAAATTGTAATTTTATATTACATCAATATTAACTTCTTTGAAACTAGAGTCAGATTCACTTTGAGTTGCTCATATTTATCTAATAATTAATGAATTCGCATGCTGTTACTTTTAGTGAATTCTTTATTTTTGCGTTATTTTTAAACATAGGTACAATTTCTCATTTTTGGAGATCACCTCCACTCGTTTATTTAGTTTTTCCAAAACGTAGAGAAAATTCAGAAAATATGAATTTTCTGCATTATTATTTGCATTTAATAGGTTTTTACTGTTGCAATATCAACGCTTCTATTCAACTAAACAAATTCAATTAGTTTGGATTGTGTTGGGTGAAAATCATATAAATAATTATCCGTCGAATTAAAGTATTAATACTTCACTTATTGTATAATTTCAAACCGTTACGGAGTGCTTAGATGACTTCTTGACAAATGAAAGATTTCTTATGTATAGAGATTCCATTTAAATTTAGTAAAACTTTGATTTTAATGATTTAATTTATTCAAAAATATAGAAATAATTATACAATATTATAGAAAACTGGTTAATATGCTTTTATTGATTTTGAATTGAAACTTCTTTTCTGTCAGTTTTTGATCCTTTAATGAAATATAGTCATTTCCATTATTTAGTGCTTTATTTTATTTGATGACTTATGGAATTAAAAAAATAATTTCCAATTTTCAAATGCACGATAAAAATGTACTACGAATTTAAAGTGCAAATATACTGGTGTAGACCAAATAAAAATTTCAGCTTTCCTCTTCCAACTGTATTGGTTTTAATTTAATAAACAGTTTTTTAATAATAAACATAATGACAAACATTCAATTGCGTGTCATATTCAAAACAGTGGGTTTCAGCATTTGACGTGTCAAAATTTTTAATTTTAAATAAAATAATAAGAAACTCAATATTCTAACACAAAGCTCGCTTTTCGTGTTCCAGTCGGCCAAATGCAAAACAATGGACCACCTTCATTTATGAACGAATGTGAAAACATTAAGAAAATCTTAGGCTAATGCTCTGAAATTTTAAAGTACCATTATTTCAATTCGAATAAATAAGAGTACGCAGTTCTTGAAAACCAAATGCTCATTTGTATCTGTACATTTTTTATAAAAATAATACAATAAAAACTGTAGGTTTTTAAGTTGTCGGTATTGCAGAATTTCTAGGTAGTTATATATTAAATAATCCGGTTCTATAGAAACCCCCATCTTATGGACACACATTTTAAAAAGATTTTCAGTGCTTTCGAGGAGCTATTCTATTAATAGCCCTAATTAATTTATTTTTGGTTTGATTCGATAATCATAATCCATCATTTGATTCGTGACACTTATAATTTTTTTTTAATAATAAATAAATATAAGAATAAGATAAACCATGGATTGTCGGAAAAACTATCAGATCTTATTTTCCACTGACATAAAATGGAAAAAAAAAGTTTTAAAAAATCCTCATTTTGTCATCAAATTTTGTCTAATTTTCATGGAAATGTTAATTTCTTCAAAATTTCTAGGATGCAGTCTACTGTAGTTGTATGTCAATGAAATTTGCTAAGCTTTTGTGCGATTACTTTTCACCGAGAAGGTGCAATTTTGGAATTGTGTCTGTCTATAAACTGCAATTTATGAACGGAAAGAGCAAAGACTATTGAAATTTGGAGCAAGAGAAAAACTCCAAAAAAGGAGATATGCGTCAAATTTTCGGATGAGGCTCATCTTTCTCTCTGCACATGAACTTAATTATCTCAAAATGCAACAAACAAACAGCATGAAATTCAGCTCACAATTTTATCACGAGTATAGTAAACAAATATCAGACTTGGACGAAATTTGTCATCGAGTTGAGATCCGAAGCGAATACCCGATTCTCTTTCATTATTCGATAAACTTAAGAATGAAACCAGCCACGCGGAGCAAGCATGCGGGAAAGCTGAGAGAATAAATATACAAAAACTTTCCTTCCTTTGTAATCATAGAGTTAATTTGATTCTTATATCATATATCACCTTTCATTAAGATAAAAAAAGCTTACATAAAAATATAGTGTAAAAGTCAGAGGGAATATTTTCCCTTGCTTTTCAATATGCTATTAGCATTTTCTGCTGGGTTATGTGCAATTGTACAGTGAAGAAAACTGAATCTTGATGATGGGTGACTTTATTTACACCATTAGTTCTAGATACAAATCAAAAATTCTAACAATAAATTTGTAGCCATGATTTCGTCCATTTATCTTTTAGCATTTTTAAATTATGGTTCAGACAAATTTTCCATAAACATCGAAGATTTGATAAAAATCTGCAATTTTAACGAAATACTGCATAGTAAATTCTGAACTTGCAAGTTTGGAATTACAACAGCTACAGTGAGCATACTTTCTCCAAAAATGAATATTTTTGGCCTTAGTAATATTTAAAAACTGAGGATTCATCCAGATCTTGAGTTCGAATTTTTTTGAGAATGAACATCATTTTTTCTTTGCTGCAAAGCAATTAGCGACCTGCTTGTTCGATGCCATTTTCGTACAGTTTTAGTCACGAACCTTAATCACAACCATAATTATTTCAAACATTTCGTCAGAAAGGTCTAGTGATATAGAAGCTTCTGAATGGTTTTGAAAAGCTTTAAAAATCTTTGCGTAAAGTCTGAAAAAATATTGTTACATTGATATTGTATTGTTGTAGGAAAAGAGTGACAGATTGCAACAGTCAGGCAAAAAATGACGGAGAACTTCTTCCTATTCAATTATTATTTCCACTCTCATACCAGAGAGATGTCAGAAGGTGACTGACTCCAGCCAAAGAGGAACTTTATGCTCTCTACAAAAGAAGTCTATGTAACAGCTTTTTCAATGCACATGCGTCATCAAGTCGGTGCGAAAATGACCATTCGAATTCTTCCCCTTGTGATATACCATCCTGGAACTTGTTATATAATTCTCATCTTTAATGATCTTGTACTCATCTCATCTTGTTTAACTGAAAATCCTTAGATAAATTGAATATGAATGTTCATTTTTAGAGACTGCTAAGTGTCCCCCTTTCGAGACAAGGATTTTATGTAAGAAATGCGAAAAATGCTGTTGGATCAGATTAAAAAAACGTGGTCTTTCCTATTATAAAGATAATTTAATTCAGACAATTTACACTTTACTTCTAAAATAAATGGTTCAGTCAGACAAAAAACAACAACAAAAAACACTCATAAAACTTTTGTTTTAAACCAAAATATATAATATCTCCATTTTCACTTTTGGCGCAAGACAAATTTCTTTTGTTAAAGTATCTTCTACTCGAAATAAATGGAAAAATCATCTTCAGTTTCAGTACGCACAAAATATCATTCGCCCAAGTCAGTGGAAATTTCACCTTTCATACCACTGAGAAGCGCGAAATGATCTCACAAACTGTTTGTAGGTTTGCATAATTTGTCTTCACACTTTCTCAACAAACCTCTCCGTTTTTACAAACTTAGATAAAGGCACAATGATATCTGTAGGTCGATTAAAAACTCAATAGATCAGAGACAACAGGAAAATGAAAGTATGTGTTATATAACATTGCCTTGAAATCACATACGTATCTTCCCGGTAACCTGTTTTCTATATGTTATATTGTTTACATTAAAAACGTCTCGAATAAAAAAAAACAAAAAAAAAACCTTTATCTATTCCAATTTTTTCTTTCTTTCTTTCTTTTTTTTTTTTTTTTTGTAGTCAAACTTCGCGGCTATCCAAATCACTAGTAGTTTATCTATAGAACACTGTTCATTCCTTCTCATCCTTATGCTGAATAATTTCATTAAATATAAGGCCAGATTCTTTCTAAAATAAATTTAAAAAAATTCAAATGAAAAATAAAAAGATTGAAGACCGGTTCTTGAAAGCTATCATTAACAGAGTCGGGAATCAATAGAGCTAAAAAGAGGGCATTTCAAATTGCCTCTCGTATCGGCCGAGATAAGAGAGTCCTCCGCGAACTTCATTCGGGCGATGTCGATACATTTTGAAAGCATTCGCGCCATCGCAGTTATCTGGTGGCAAGCCGACCAGATAAGGCGAATAAAAATCTCCAAAGCATCCGTTAACTCTCCCTCTATGTGCGCGGGGGGGGGGCGATATTTATTTCGATAGAGCAGGCGGGTGGCGATTTCTCCCGATTTGAAATGAGAAATTATTTTTTTACCCTTCAAATCATGATATTAGGCCCGCCTTAATATAAATGTTTGCTTATAGTTCAAAAATAAGTAAGTAACAAAACACTTTAAAAAATTAAAATTTAGCCTTCAAAAATATTATTTCTTCGGATAAAAATAAAGAAAATTCTGAACTGTAATCTGAAACATCGTAGGCTGGTTTCTTCTCATTTTTCTGATCGGATCGCTTCAACTAAAGCAGTCCCCGCGAAGCAATTTCTGCACTGCTTGACTTACAGAGAGAATGTGAACACTATCATATCAACAAAGTCGAAAGTGAAAATAGTGCCTAGACTTTCAAGTTCAAAGAAACAATGGAAAAAAAATCATATGAAGAAATAAAAATGCGTGACTATAAAAATTGGTGAAATAATGAAATATATTTTAAATTTCAGTACAGCAGTAAGAGGTGTTATTGAAAATTAAATAAAAAAATATATAAATTTATTAAAATTATATAACAGTTATTTTTTTATCAATCGTATTAAATGATGTACTTTATAGATAATATGCGAGATATAAAATTTATTATTATAAAAAAAATTGAACCCTTTTTCCACAGGCAAAAAACATCTGATATGAAAGCTTTGTTTTCCATTTTGGATTTTTTTCTTGAAATTCATGAATGCAAAATGTAAAAGCAATATAGTCGATAAAAAAAGGACAGCGGATTATTGCACTTCCTTGTGCAAGATTTTGTATCATGCGAAAGTGAGGCCGTTTGAACTTGGATTTTATCCGCACCGATCTCGATCAGTGTGCTATTGTCCGCAGCTGATGGAAATTGATCTCTAGCCCATGAACCTGAAGAAGAGACTTTGATTCCCATTTTAAAAAGGATGCTTTTTTATCATAATTAATAACTGAAAGCTACATTAAAACTTGTACCAACTGCCCAAGACACTTTTTCCAAAACGAACATCGATGCTCTTGGACCACTTTCTACAATCTCAAAGAGAGACATGCAACATTTCGGCTCATTCCTACGAGTAGTTTTCGCATAATATTATCTTTTCCGTATTGTTCAAAAACGATGTATTTATGGGAACATGCACACATCTCAAAATATTGAGAGCACTTTATTTGGCTAATATTGCTAATATTGCTAAATATTGCTAATCATGAATGACTTGAAACAAATATCGTTTACTGCATTGTTGTAATAGAAAAATATAATTTAAAAAATGGGTCGAGGGCAAAAAATATGAAATCAAAGTAAAAAATTCCATTGCCCTAATATTTTATTAACAGTCGTTTTTTTTTAAATGAGGCGGGTAATATCTCTGTCATTATATAAATAGAGATTTTATTCGTCAGCTCATATGATGTTACTTACAAAATGTAACAAATTCCAGAAAATAAAAAAGAAATTCTATTACGTAATTATTACTTTGTAGGCTTTAACCATTTAATTTTGCCTTCAATATAGGAGTTTTTATTATTGC